>DWAO01002002.1:0-17018 GCA_018230605.1 Heliconius congener
AAAATGGTATTACACCGCCGCCATATTAAATTTTGTTCAACCGTCAATTTTTTTAAGAAATACATACACACATATCCACACACATTCGTTTTTTTAGTATATACCATTATCAAACTTCAAATATTTTTTATTTTCAGCATGCAAATAAAAAAACTTATAAAATACTTTAACTATTCCATAACTTTAACTTTCACTTTAACTATACTTTATATATATACGACGTGATTTTAGGCAAAGATCTTATTTTTCTAAGTTTTTTAATATTAACTTCACTTCGCTAGTCGTCGCTTACAATTTCGATCAATCGAGGACTTACACCCTAAAGATAAAACCCTTTTTTTTTCGTTCTTGTAGGAATGTAGGGATATCTTTTGTGCCGCTGATCCACTTCATGTCTTCACTCCCTAGGAAACCTACATGTCCAGCAAGTACAGTCACACCAACTCTAAGCCTAGCTTAAGAGCTAGCTTATCATATACACTGTCTTTAACAACAAAGAAATAATTTTATTTCGCCACTACATAAGCCAAGCCAAACGGACGGCGCGTCCGTATCGGAATCGAGCGTTGACATTTCAATTTGCTGAAAATAATGGGCGGGTACATTGTAAGGCGGAATGCGTCCGCTATGTGACTGGCGTGTTAAGCGTAAAGTAAACGAATTTGCGTACCGGGTGATTGACGTGTATCGAATAATACCTGTATTATCATTTTCTGATTTAATACTTTTCTATGATTTTGTGTAATATGTATATTATTTTGTATGCGAAATTTTTGAGGAATCTAATAATGTTTGATGAACAAATAATGTTTGTAATGTTTCCAGAGGATTATTTCGTTGTCGGGGCAGCACGACGGTTGTGGGTTCTATCTTTTCTCAAACGATTATTTCCTTTTGCTTGTTCTGGTAACAAGACAACGCCGAGAGGTTAGAGTTCTTCTCAGTACGTAATATAACAAAAAATCGGTGGTGCGTGATGAAAGGAGTTTCTTAACACTATTTTCCACTTACTACCGTTGCATATGTGACTTAATATAAGAAAATGTGAAGTTAAAATAAAAAAAAATGTACGCTACTATCAAGTACGAAATTATCTCCAAATTAACACAACAGATCACTATCGACGAAAACACTGAAAGTTAGATGAGTGCTTTATATTTTTCCCCAAAAGTTTTCCAACTAAGGAACCCAAAAGTTATTTTTTCGATATGTAACTTTATCTTGGCTTTCATTATGTTGGAAACACTCGCTCACTTCAAACACCTTGCCAAAATATTGGTGAGAATTTGAAGATAAAGCTTCGATTGTACATTGATTTATTTGAAAGAATTTGAAAGTAATTCAGATAATTATAAAGTAAAATATTAAACTAAACAGTTTTTCTGTAAAGTCATAATGTCATATGAAAACATTGATGAAAACTTTCATACTTTGATGAATTGAATTGAATGATTACCACTGATTTATCATTATTTTATATAATGCAAAGAAAGAGTTCAGTGAAAAATAAATATTTTAAATATTTATTTGCATTAAAAGGTGATCATAGGAACTACTAAATTAAGAAAAGTAGACTCGCAAAGGCTCTACCTGGATTTGTTTCATTTTGTTTTAAGTGGCGTAACTCAACGCCGCGCTTTATCTTGGCAACGTGAGTGGTGAACTGAAAATAATTGAAATATAATTGATTGTTTGATTGTCATCTAGGAGAACTATATAACCTGTGAGTTGTATACCTTTTCTTCCGTTAGGATATTACCGCAACCAGCGCCAGTCGTTCGAGAGGTGGGTTTGAGTGGGGGGACCCACTTGACAGGATTAAATATTTACTTAAATTATATTATTCTCTGTGGTGTTAAGGCAAAGCGCCTAGTCGAATTCCACCATTTAAGATGCAACTCCTCCGGAATTCGGCTGAAAGGGGGAAACGGAGAGTCTTACCACTAGGTACTCTCTGTCTACCTTGCTGTGTACGGAATACAACGTGAAGCTAATCTAATTTTAATTTCATTTCATTTCCTGGAGTGGGAATCGAACCCACGACATGTTGCATTTTTTTGAATTTGCAATTCGCTCGCTTGTGCCACTGCGTCACGACTGACCTCAAGTTTGGTCTCAGTATATTTTTATTTGTAATCATTATATTTTTTTTCGTTTTAATAATAGTGTTTACAATTTTTCTAATAAATCATTAATCTTTTTTGTGACAATTGTAGTTCATTTGGTAATAAAAATAGAGTATATATAAAAAATATTATTTTAAGGGGTAATTGAAAATCTTTTATACTAAAACCTTTCTTCTATTTTGTCTCTTTAAGCATTTTCCTGCGTAGCAGGGTTGGGGCGGGAAAATTACGTTCTATAGAGAACTATATAGATAGTTAGTCTAATTATAATAAGAATGCATACTCTAGTAATAATAAAATATTGAATAAAAACCATTTTTTTTTATCACTTTATTAATAATTTTATTTTTCATAAAACTTAAAGCAATCATATTCGATCCAAATACCTTAAAACTATAATATTATTACTATACAATACACACTATTTTCTACGTCAATGTAGTCACATAAAATGTTAGTATCTAAAATTAATAAAAGCACGCCGCTAAGACTGATATGTTACGTTACACAAGTTATTAACTTAGCTAAGTACATAAAAAATACAAATTGAAATGAACCTATCTAATAGTTAGTATAGATAGGTATAATAAACGAATGACATTTTCTCTTTATATTACAATATATTACAAAATAAAATCACTTTTAAAATAGCATTTAACACACAAAGTTTCGAATATTGGGTGGAGTAAAAGGCGCAGTGTTTAGCACTAGGTTCTCTCTGCCCTGGTAGATTAGGTATCAGAGTTGCTATACGTATGCCGGAAATAGCGATAAATTAATAAAATATAGATACGGATTATGACACTATTTTATAAATCAATTAACATTTCATCCAAGAATATTATTATTCAGAATTCATTTCAATTTGTAAGTCCCAGGAAAAAAAAATAAAACAATAATTATAATATGCATTGGAGAAATCACAAAAAAACTCGATCTTCCTATTTATCTATAGATATAAAAAATTTACTATAAATTTTATAAAGCAGTGAATTCTGTTGAAAAAGTTGATAATGGCATAGGGGGTGTTGAGGCTCTATTATTTTTATCTCCTTTTGCACCTGGCAGCGACCATGTAGAACTACCGGTAGCCGTCACTCTGGGCCCCATATTATCGTAAGCAGATTTCAAAAAACAAGTCCTACTTCGCCTGGGCAAAGTTGCCCCACCACCTAATAAATCCGGAAACTTTTCATTATGTCCAGTCACTTGGACTGATATAAATATATTACCATATGGAGCTGGTATAGCAAACTCCGCTGGCGGCGGAGGAAATACTCCCGATGGACCCTCTATTGTTATTTGTACTGGTTCCAAACACCTTTGGGTATCTTCACTCTCCATAGACATAGACCTGTCAAACATTTCAAAACCATATGAAGAACCCATATCCATACTTGTTCGGTCACAACTGACAGCTATGGAAGTATCAAGCAATTTTTTTTCTTGATCTGTGAAACTTCGGCTTGGAGGAACACTCCGACGTCTTATTTTCCAACAAGCACAGGCGGCTATGAATCCTGTACTAGCCATCGCTAATACAGCGCCTATTGCTATAAAAAATTTTGAATAATCTGGTGCACTACGAGCTGTTGCTGTTCTCGCTTTGGGTAAAAAAAGGGTTAAATAAGCACTGGACTCTCCTGCTGCACTTTTAGCGCTACATCTCCACTCTCCAGCCAGTTCACTGGTAACATTAGTTATAGTCACATTGAACCACTGAGCACTTTTATTTATAAAATCGTCAATGTATTCATTAAAATTTCTACTTGAATATTGGAAAACAGAAATGTCACTATCACTATAAGTCTTATTTACTACTTGTGTATGGTGAAAATACCATGATACATTAGGTACAGGATCTCCACGGGCAAAACAACCAAATGAAATGTCCGCCCCGGTTTCAGTACGAATTACGGATGGATTCGTTACAGCTGACGGAGGACAGACCATGTCATCTCCTTTAATGTCTAACCAAGATGTATGAGCTTTATTGTCTGGGCCGGAACAAAATACGTCTTCATTACCGAGATTGCTGTTAAGAAACCACTGGTGAAATTCTCTTATCCTACAATCACAGAACCAGGGATTATCGGAGAGCGTCAAAGTTTTCAGAGCTGGAAGGTTGAACGTATCCCGATGAAGATACGAAAGCAAGTTCTGTTGGACATGTACAGTTTCTAACGCCCGCAGGTTCACAAAGGCAAATGGGTGAAGTTTGCGAAGCCTACATCGTGAAAGTTCAAGTTTCTTTAAATGTTGTAAGGGTGGAAATTGCTGTGCAACTAATTTACTTAACGGGTTGTCATTAAGAACTAAAAGCCTTAGACGCTCGTTGCCTTTGAAAGTGTCAGGTGAAAGTTCGGTTAGATAGTTCCGGGATAGATCTAATTCTATCAAAATACGAAGTTCCCGGAAAGCATTTTGGTGTAAGAAACGAAGATTTGTGGAGCTGAGGTTCAGACGTTGTAAGTTCAATAATTCTATAGTGGCCAAAGCATCTTGTTGAAGTTCGCCGAGGTTGTTTCCATGTAAGTCTAGTACTTGTATATCTGAGGCTAAGTGAGGTATTTGTGTTAGTCCGGCGGATACACATGTTGCAGTTTTCTTTCCGGATGACCATTTGCAGTGACACTCCCTGATGCGGCCGCAGCTCAGCCAATCGCTTCCAGACGACTTGAAGAGAGTGACAAGTAACGCGCACCAAAGTGCACGAAAGCCCATCTCATATCAATATCGGTGTATATACCTGAAACAACACAAAAAAGTTTATATTTTAAATAAGTTTAATAAATAAGTTTAATAATAAGTTTAAAAAAGTTTATATTTTAATAAATGTTTCTATTTATTTTTTACTTTTGTAACATTTTTATAGGTATTTTTAATAATAATATTTTTATATACAAATATTTGGTATTGTTTCGACGTATCTTTATTCAATTAAAAAAAAATAACCGCACATAATGCTATTTAATTTTTTTATATCACTTGATTTGAATCCACAATTATTGCATAAAATTTATTTTAATCTATAAATCTATGTCTTCTCCATTTTTATGATGTTTTTACATTTCATTCATAAACACGGGTTATCAACGTCAAATATAATTTACTCTGTTCCATAATTAATAGTGAGTGAGCACTTCACTTTGTATCTCGGTGACCTATCTACGTAAGTGGCAACTGTAGTTCGATGGTAGGCTAACAAAGTTTGCTTGTTATATAACATAAAGTTAATTAATTTAAATGAAAATAGCCCCTTTTATGAATTAAAGGAGTTATAAAAATTATAAAATTAGCAGTCATCTCTTACAATTTCGTTCACGTGGACTTTTTAAATTAAAATACATGTTTTTACAGATTTTGAGAGACAGCGTTGAGGCAAGGCGCCTGACTTTCAGCGCGACAGTTGTGGATTCGATTCCCACTCGGAATCGGCGTTACGTTGAGTCCACCACTCTACAAAATACAAAACACGCAAATTAAAAATTGAGATGTACGTTGGGAACAAAGTTTCTTACCACTAGTTTCCCTCTGCCAACCTTGCTATGCTTGCTATTGCGGAAAGCTAAAAAAATATATTTTTATTATATTTCCTTTAAAACGCTTTCTAATTCTCACCAACTAATTTAACGGGCGTCAAACATTCCTGACTAACGCCACTACGATTCAGGGAGGATTGTACTACATTCTTGGCTCTTCATGCAGAAGTGACCGGATGCTTTGGCGCGTTCTATTCTATACTTTCATTAAATGTGAGAACGTTCACAGTTATATCGTTCGTAAAAGTATTTGTTGAAGGTTTAGTATTTTTAAATTATACTGAACTTAAATTTTATTGTGACTTTTAAAATTATTTTTAATTACTATTGGTTATGCGGCTTAGTAGGTGATACTCAGGGATATGTTATTTTTGCATCCTGCCTATAGCCCAGTTTTCGAGATATTGCGGGTTGAGTGATGGAACTCGATATCACGCTTTGTTTTATTACCAGAGAGAGGACATCAAAATATATCTTCCCCTGAGGGGAAATTAAATCCATAGTCCATAATCCATCCATATAATCCATCACTACAGATTAATTACCAAATATCAACCATATTCATGATTATAATTTTAAAATGTATAAAAAATATTTAAATTGTTGAATTTATCTAAGTATACCTATAAATATAAATTATTTGACTATAAATGTAAATCCTCAGATATCACGTACCCCTAGGATTTTTTAAATAATAGATCCAATTTTTTTGTTTACTTTTTTTTATTTATCTATTTATCTTTTATCTCAAAAAATCGTATAAAGGCACCCCAACTCCCCCTATATCATATACAATGATTAAAAAAAATCATAAAAGTTGGTCTTCGCTTACAATAATATGGAAAATTCTACTCTATGCGATGTTTGAAGTGTATTTCAACTTTATAATTAATAATAAGTGCTCTAGCCTTTTAGCTTCACGCTGCGCGCCGGATATATCAGGATAGCTACTTTTTTTTTATTTTAACCCAATTACAAAAGCAAAGAAATTAAAATAATTTAATTCTGATAGAGAAAATCGAACCCCCAACTGTTGCTTTTACAGTTAGACACGACTGCTTCAACGACTTATATCTGCTCGATTCGAGTCTGCGAATACATTTCCTTGGTACTACCGTTTTGCTAACATTAGATTTACTTTTTTTGTCTCGTATGGAATTGACAAGGTAGTGAATAAAATTAAATGAGATATTCTAATTCCATTTACTCTTTGAATTGTTTAACCTAAACAGCAAGACTTATCCTAGTGTTAAGAGCGGAGAAATAAAAAAATATTCATTGCATTAATTAAAAATAGACCCACAAACATGTGCAGTCAAATGCTATCCCATTGCACCACAATGATCTTAATGATATTATTATTGATAACTAAATAGCTTTTTAAAATTTTCAAAATGTTATTCCATACTAAGGATAGTAAATTATTTATAGAAAACGTATCAACATTTGTACCAAGTTGGGAAATGGCGCGGGTTTGAATCCGGCTACGTTCAAATTTCATACAAAATAGAATTTAACATCATCGTATATAGTCGATTTCCGAAAGTCATCCTAAGTCTATCTACTAATGCCTGAGTATTTATCACAAATTTTTATACAAAGTTTAATGTTGAATCTTGTATGGACAACAAAACATTTTATCAAGCCTACATAAGCCGAGGTCAGCCGCGTATTATTATACAATCAGATTATTGCCCTACATTATAAGCTGTACGATTGCATTATAAGAGTAGGTATTTCTATTGAACAAAAGAATCCTTTATAAACAAAAGCTAAAATAATCAAGGATTTGTTTCAAATATTTTATCATATTTTTTTTTATCATTACTTGGAAAACAATGGCTATATCTGTGTACCTTAGTGTTAACATTTTGTTTTATCATACAATATTGCAATGATCTGACATCTCGCATTTCTTTTTTAAATTATATTAAAAAAAAAGTAAAAGTAAAGCAAAAAAGCTCTCAAAGATATTGAAATTTAATAAAAAATATTTCTGCATTTGTTTGGGTTCACGTTATATCCCACATATAGCAGGGTAGGCAGAGGGAACCTACTTTTGAAACATTCCGACCACCATAGTCTACACACCGCCTAACTTTCTAAATAATGCGTGTTGAGTGGCGGAACTCAACTCCGCACTTTGTCTTGTTACCAGAGTGAGTTAATTGAAATTTACTCCCCGAGTGGGACTCGAACCCTCCACTATCGCGTTAGCGGCTTCAAGTTCAACTACGTGAATATTATGTAGATTGCATATTTTCTTTTCTTTCTAAGGCCAACGGGGTTCAGAGGAACAATGTCTCACGAAAAGGAATGTCTCTTTTCCTAGGTTGGCAGTTTCCTTTAAAAAAATATATAAATTTCTATAACCCACGAAGTTAGGGCGTAGAGAAACCTAACGAAGCTAGAATTTCCCCTGCGTATAAAATATATTATACTTTAAATTGTTTTAAGTCAAGAGGGTTATTTACGAGGTTGTTCTTGAAGTGGTCTCATGTGGATTTCGCATAATTTAAAATATGCAAAAAAGTATAGCTTGAATTTTAAAAGATAAAGGCTATATTTTATGATGCTCACGTTTCATATTCCTTCTGTTTATATGGATTCAGAGTGGAAACAGCTAAGTTAATCGTACATCGAGGAGAAACGAGATTTTGTTTTTTAAGTATTTTTTGTGGCTTCATGCTGCACCTCGAAAGTACCAGAGTAGGCAGGGAAGGTACACTAGTGTTTGGTCACTCTATTCACCTCTTACTTTCTGAATGCATGATAAGACAATGCATAAGTGGCGGAAATTAATGTCATTTATTCTTCAAATTAATTATTGGGAACTGGAAACGTGATGGATGGATGATGACTGGTTGTGGGTTCGATTTCTACTCGTGAGAATGAAATATTTAATATTTTTATTTCCTCGCTGTGGTAGCGACGTAAAGTGTTGAGCTTCACTACTTAACACTCAATACCTTGGAATTTTTGCGGAAAGTAGGGAACGAAGTGTCTGATCTCAACTGAACTCTAGACACCATCTGTCCCAGGGTAAATGCGTGAAGCGGTATTAATTTTATACTCAGATAATTTATTAAGCGGGAGGGACTTATACATTACTTTACTTACTTTATATATTTAAGTATCTTAGGTAGGTATCATAGTGTTACGTTACATTATTACTAATCTTCGACATATTGACTATAATTTAATTAATTATGCATTTTTATTTAATCCCGCATATAACAGTGTACGTAGAGGGCTGGTATTGAGGCATTCCGTTTTAATATTTACTCATAAAAAGAATAAGAATATATATAATACATTATATATCCATACCAAAATTCTAATTAAGCTTATAGCATCGTTGATTTATCTCGAGTTCCAGACGTCTAAATTGGAGTTGACCTCGCTATAATATATGCAGCATATTAAGTGTCCTGCCCTAACGAAATTCGTTTGCGTTGCTTAATTCTGAAATTTCAGCGAAACTACGTTACCTTCTAACGCTGTAAAGTGAGTGCATTAACTGCATCTGTGCTAAAAACTAAAATTAGTTTTAAATAGCTTTAACAGTAGGTTGAAAATTTTTATTAACTTTTGTATTAGATTATGTGACCTTTTGGTTTTATTATTAAAGACTAGCGGCCCTCATGCGGCTTCACCCGCTTTCAGTGATAGTCTCATAAAAATCGATTTAACTTTTCCAGAGATAAGTCCGAACAAACAGAAAGACACATGCCATAAATTAAAGTTGTTTGTTTGGGTTGTGCGTATAATTAGACAAAACAAACATGTTTTGAAAAAAGGAATCCTAGTGTTAAGACACTCCGTTCCCAACTTTCCTCCGATTTTTTTCAGGCATTGCGTCGAGAACTCAACTGGCGGAACTCAACGCTGGGATTTTGCCTTCATGCCAGAACGAAGAAATGAAAATGATAATAAATAATAATTCATTACTCCGAGTAGGGATCGGACCTAAAACCACCGTGTTACAGTCACACTCTTATGACCCTGCGCCACGACGGCCTAAATAACAATAATCTCAAGTTATCAAACTGTAAATGGTCCACTCTTCTCCTTTTTGAGTTATATATATTGATTCAATATTTGCACCGTCGCGTTATACTGAATTAATATTTCTTAAAACAATATATGTACTGGAACAACAGATAAATTGAGACCACATTGAACTTTACAATTCTAAGCTAATTGTTAAGACTTATTTTCTTGTCTTTTCATTTTTGGGTCATCATGAATTCTATTTATTAAGTTTTCGTAGCTAAATAAATAGGAAAACATTTGATCTAAAAGAATAGTTTTTAAGAAAAATAAGATTTAATTTCAATCCTTAATACAGATTTTAATAATTAAAATTGAAGTTTAATGAAGCAAAGAAGTTTTTACTATATTAAATAAGGCTTCACGGCTATTAGCTCCACTTGTCGTTTGGCCTTCAGCGTGTGAGACTAGGTCACTGATAATATCGAGTTACGTTGGAAGCGTTGTCACTTAATTGGATAGAATCATCAATCTGTATTTAAGGTATACTACTGTAACGCCTGGTTTGTGTCTAATATAAATAGAACAAAAATATATATTAGGAAAAAATTATAGAGGCTGTTGTGGTGCAGAGGCACAGTGTGCTACTGTAAAAACGACAGGTGTGGGTTCAATTCCCATTCTCTCTCGTTCAGGTATGATAACATTATTATTTAATTTTTTAGACAATATCAATTTCAATGTATAAGAAAAATGATTTTCTTTTAAAAAAGACCGCTTTTTCATAATATAATCAGCCGAAGATATAAAATATCATAGCCATATAGAATCTTCGTATAAAGTGCGACGTTTATTGCTTATCCCATAATGTTAATTACATCGTTACAAGATTACAACGTACTTAATTTTTATAGTTTCATATGTTACCAAATGATAGTCACTTGTGAAGGTTATGCGTATGATAAGAATCGTGGGTTCCGTTGTTCATATAGCTTCAGGGTGGACACCCTGCGATATGCGAGGTACAGCACTCAGCAAGATATTATGATATTATTATTTTTTTATGGAAAAGGACAAGGCAAACGAGCGTTCAGGTCACCTGATGGCAAGTGGTTACCGCCGCCCAAGGCCCCGTGCAACACCAGAGGAGCTACAGGTGCGCTTTCTAATTCTAATATATTACATATTGGGTTATTTTAAAAATAATGGATAGAACAACTACCGTTCTATAAATTTTAAAGTAAAAAATGCTTTCATATCGACTGTATATCTTAAACTCATATGCTGTATATCCCGTTCATAGAACGGTAGACAGAGGGAATTTGAGAGCCTAGTAAGAACTTTTAACTTAAGCCATTCCGTTCTAAATAATCCTCTAATCTTCCATTTTTCGCTTTCCACCGAATATTGTCGAATATTAATGCGAGTTTGATGTGTGCATTGTAAAAATAATCATAAATAAAACAGTGCAATGGTAAACAGATTTAAAGAAGATACTCTACCTTTCATTAAAAATTAAAACTCTTAATAAATCTAGATTGAGATATAAACTTAAAATAAAATTGCAACAACAATTCTAGCGTTTCATTTAAATAAAAATATGGCTACACTTTGTTTGAACACAACGTGGACAAATCTCTAAATTATTCAAATAGTTAACCGACGTTCTTAGCCATTTTGTTCTAAGACATTATGAGCTTTCTGACCTATTTACATAAACGCCTGTATACTCATTACTTTTGAGAATCGCTATAAAGCTACGCTGTATCCCGGCTATAGCAGGGTAAGCATAGGGAACCTGAGAACCTAGTGTCCACTACATTGCCATTTAGACATTTCCGTTCTTCATTTTTCGCCAAATTCTGGAGGTATTGCGTCTTGAGGCTAAACTCAATGCGGGCTTTTCCTCGTTGCCAGAAGCGAAGAAATAAAAAATGTTAAGTATTTTATTCGTATATCCGTATTCCGTAATCATAACCTGTTTCCAAGTCTGTCACTTCTGGCCTCGCATATTATATTGTGTTTATAGTATAATAACATATTATATTATGCCGTTACCAATAATATATTAATCACGTATGGTCATGTTTCATAAGGAAATTCCAGCAATTTACTATTCGGTGTTCACCGAAACAATAGATCTGGTATGATCGTTAATACTTCTAGAGATATTCTTTTATTATATCTTATAAGTATACACTTTACAAATAAGAAGTGAAGTTAAAACTGTATTAACTCTTTTGAACGAGTCGGTTAAGGGTTTGATTTTCACTCGGGGTAATGAATTATTTTAATTTTTACGACTTGATGGCAAGGTTCCTTCTGCCTCCCCTACCTCTCCTACTACAAAAATAAAATAAATCAGCTTCACGCTATATTCCGCACACAGCAGAGTAGTCAAAAGGAATCTAGTATTAAGACACTCCGTTTCCCACTTTCCATCGAACTCAACGCCGCGCTTTACCCCGATACCATAGCGATTCTTCGCTATGGTATCGGTATAATATAAATGTAAAATATAAATGTAAAAAATATTTCATTTCCTCGAGTGGGGATCAAACCCACAATCAGTCGATTTTACAGTCATAATTTGTGCCCCTGCGCAAAGACTGGCTTCACTGGCTTTTAAATAATAAAGGCGTATCAAAAATAAATCGTGAAAATGCATATTATTATAAAAAAAAATATTTATATTAATATATCTCTCATTAAAGATGATATCGGCTAGTTAATTAGCTTCAACAAGTCAAGACGAGGTCATCATATCCATCATTCACCTGACCAAAATTTAGTACTACAAATTTAGCCCATCTCGTTATAATGATATATGGGTATAATCTTCAAATTGTATCTGTTGGCGTATTTTTTTAGCTTCACACTGACAGAGGGAAAACGTGAACCTAGTGTTAAGATACTCCGTTTCTAGTAAGACACTGCCGTTCCGACGGAAATCAACTCAGGGCACCGAAATGAAAATAATTCAATCAATTCATTTGTAATGTGTATTCTTATATTCTAAACAGTCTTCACCAAGTGGGAATTGAACCCAAAACCGTTGTGTTTTCAGCCACCGCGCTTTGACACTGCCACGGCAGCTTCAATTTTCATATAATATAAATATTAATACGTACGTTAGTTTTATTTTCTTTACAGTGAAATATAGTGTCAAAGTTACACTAACAAATTAAATGGCGTCAAGCTTGCGTATTCTAAAGTGTGTGTAGTGTCATCTTTCATTTCCCTCACATAATACTGATAATTGTTAGTCCGAATTTCAAGACGTAACTCAACGCTGCACTTCTTCTCGTTACCAGAGCGAGGAAATAAACACAAAAATTTACACTGAAATGCCAGTGTGTGCAAAGTTACTATCCATATTTAAGCTAACAAATTAACGGCACGCGTTAGCCCATGCAGCTAAAGTAGCATAATTTTTATTTTTTTCCCATATAACACTATCCATTGTTCATTTAATTTTCGAGCATTAGCTGAACTCAACGCCGCGCTTTATCTTTTAACCAGAACAAGCTAATTAACTTAAGAATGTACACTGAAACGCAGTGTCAAAGTTACTACCCGTATTAAACTAACAAATTAACTTGTGTCAAGCTTATATAGACTAAAGTACTACCATTTTTCATCTCCTTCATATAACACTATAATTTAAATGAATAAATAGCAAACTTAGTTCACAGAAATGAATAGTTATTTACAGAGTTTGCAAAGCTTTTAGTGTTTCAAGGTGTTTTTTTATGTGCCTCTTAAATCATATGTTTAAATTATGTATGATGAGTGTTTGTACTAATTTGCGTAATGTTGCGGTTTTATGCATTTTTCAGGTGCATTAGTGCGTTTTTGTGATGCAGTGTAGAAATGAAAGTTTAAATTTGTGTGTAAAAATTATAATTTCGTATTTAAATATTTTTTCGGACTTTAATGCTAGAAAAGAACTGAGGAAGTAATTTAATTTGTCACTTTCAAAATATAGATACATTACAGCACAAATATATAGTAGACGGAGGCGAATCAGATCAACGGGGGAATCGGAGCAATATAAGAAATTCATTGATATTTTAAATAACGTACAAATAGCTCAAATATTTAGTGTTTTACTCCCCTTTCTCCAATCCTTGTTATTCGTCAACTGTAGTTTTTTAATTCGTTATTTACATCAATGTCAGTGCTGTTCGAGAGCGATTCAGGTTTTTGAGTGTGATATATTTTTGGCACTCATCTAAGGTACTTATAATTTCATTATAAAATTGTATGATCTATATGTTAATTTGACTTTAATATAGGATTATTCTGATGGTACTGTTGAAAACGAAGTGGATCACGTTTTTAAAATGTGTTATTTCATATTTAAGGTTAATAATTCTTTTTTATTTTATTATTCGTTCATACGTACAAAACGCACGTTTGTCTTTCACAAATGAATGAGAGAGAGAGATACAAGCTTACAGAGAAGATTCAATATTTCCAAGATAAGAGGGTCATTAAGATACATGGTGGACAGCCATCATAAGATTAGAACACTGAGAAGATTTTACCACAACTTTTACTGTACTAGACTAATACCAGTTCATCAAAATTCCAGTGATTGATCAGTTTCTTTAGCTTTTGAATTTAAACGTTTTGATTTACAGTATAGAAAGCTTTGCTAAAATCCGTATATATATAACGTCAACATGTTTTTTGCGTGTTGAGAATTCCCTGAGTGGAAATCGAACCTGTAGTACACCACACTACATTCGCATGCTCGTGACCTTGCATCACGACAGGCTTCACTACTAAAACACTCTCTACTAAACAAAGAGTGAAAACAGATGAAACATCATAATTTTTCATATCATATAAATTTTACATATTGCTTTATCTCGCTTAGTTAGAAATTCATAGTTTCATGACACTCCGTGCTGCAAACTCTTTTGGCCATAACTCAAGACATTGTAAGTTGAGAAGCGAAACTTAATGCTGCGCTAAAAACTTAGCACCTTACTAATATACTAATATGTATAATAATTCAAAATCCATCCTATTTCCTGAACTAGTCCGTAGATTGATGACAAAAAAGATCGATGGAGACTTAGATGCCGATTGAGCGTTTTATAAGCGCGCTCCAAGTCAAGACTCATTGAAAGTTCTACCGTGTAAGGGCTATAGAACCATATTCTTGATCACGTCGCCCTCGTTAAATGAAATTATATTTATTTCAATTAATAGGCTGTCTGGTAAGTAGTGTTTTATATATTAATTAATTAATTATTAAATTAACTTACTAATATTATAAATGCAAAGATTTGTGAGGATGGATGTCTGTTCCAATTTTACGCAACAACTACTAAACGGATTAAATAAACAAATAAGCCCGTGTCAATCGTTTGTTAATATAACTGACTTCTGGTGACTTCACCAGATTTTATTTTTAAAAACATAAAAATAAATGTACTGTACAACGACAATGTTACTTCTGTAACATTATAATTCTTAACACAAACAAAATTTTAGAAACTGGTTAATAACTTGTTTAAATGAATTTGCCTATGCGTAGGAGGTGCACGTATTCAGTATAAATTACTATGTTCAAGATTTGACTCCTACATTGGACGAACAGTAGCTTAAAACTCCGCTTTCGTGAGCTAAAAAACCGTGTTCCCATACTAGAAGGAATTTTATGAAATTCTTTCTTAATGTTCCTTTCTATTAGTCAAGAATATATGAACCAAATTTCAGCCCTCTACTCTCAGAAATTTTGGCTGTCCTTTCTTTCAGCCACTCAATTAATAAATAGAGTTTATGAAAATTAGAAATGGAATTTTGTTGCTAATACATTCATAAAAAGCGTTATAAAATAACGAAGCGTCCTCTGGAGATCACTTGAATCTTTTACGATGTAAATGCAAGAAGTTCTTGATCACTTCGCTTGATCTCTATAATTATAATTGTAGAATTAGTAAACAACAGTTATAAATATATAGTTAGTATATATACTATAGTTACAACTGTTGTTTACTAACTATATATTTTACTACAGTTGTTGTTAGTAATTTTCACACATATCGTCGACGGTAGAGTTGACGCTAGCATGTAGTTTTATTGAGTTTGACTAAATTTGGAACACTATTAAACAATGGGCGAACTGAGGCCATCGTGGCGCAGTGGGACCGCGTCTGACACATGATTAGTCGCGACTCTAATTTGTAGAAAACTGTATATTATACTAGCGATCCAAATGTGGTTTTCCCCTTTTAAAATTATTGTATTATAAATTATAACATAAATTGTAACCTATGTGATATTTCAAAGTATATGGTATATTAAAGTAAAGTTTCATCTAAATCCGATCTGTACTTTTTATGTGAAATTGGGACAAGCATCAAGCATGGGACAGCATTCACATTTATAATATTAGTTGGGCTATTTAAATTATTAATACTATATTAAGTCCATCGTGGCCCAGTGCCATAACGTTTAACTGTAACCTCGACCGTTGTGGATTGGATTCTTAACCGGGAGAATGAATTAACAGGACAAAGCGTCACTCAGAGTTCTCCTATCCACAGGCAATGTCCAGAAAATTTCGCAGAAAGTGAGAACCAAAGTGTCTTACGCTAGATTTCCTCTGCTTACCCGACTATATGCATGTTACAGCGTGAAGTTAAAAAATATCATTTTAAAAATACCCACTCGGTGGATATCATTTCCTCGATTGGGAATCAAACCCACGACTCTCAGTGAGTCTCTAAGGTGTATTTAATAATAAATTTTAAATATATTATACAAATGATGTTTACTTGCTATTGTCCACCTCATTAATTTAATAGCATCTTCAACTATGAATTTCTGGAATTAAATCAAGCAGATACGGCAGTGCGGCTGGCTTGTCGCCAACCGACTTGGTCCCAATATTAATATTGTTTTAGTTTACCATTACTCATTATAGCAAACTAAATTTTAGTATTGCCTTTTTAATTCATTAGTTTATTTAATTGATGCTGTGTGTTTTGTATAAAAAACCGAAGGACAAGGCGAGATTATGCTTACTAATAGTAAATTGAATCAAATCAGTTTCACGCTGTATCCCGCACAGAGAAGGGTAGGTAGTGTTACGACACTCCGTTCTCCACTTTCCGCGGAATTTTGGAGGCATGGCGTGTTGAGTGGCGGAACTCAATGCCGCTCTTTGTCTCGACACCAGAGCGAAGAAATAGAAATATAAATTTAAAATTCATCGAGTGGGAATCGAACCCACAACCGTCGCGTAACAGTCATACTCTTGTGCTCCTGGGCCTCGACAGCCTTACTAATAATATATATATATATATATATATATATATATATATATATATATATATAT
>DWAO01002003.1:0-17016 GCA_018230605.1 Heliconius congener
AATTTTTATACGTTTTCTAAATAAGTATTTTATCTTTCCTAAGTGTGGATTAACATTTTAAAAAAAAATGTTTAAAAACATTTAAAGTTAATATCATTTATGTGACCCAGAAAACTATTGAAGAACAATTAAAATTCAGAAGATAAAATTATCACAATAGCGTTATATTTCTAATATAAAACTAAAAAAAAATAGTTTTTTTCGTAATTTCCCGTCCTTGCCATTAATTATTTTTCCAGCTACGTGCTTCATCCCGCATAGCAGTACAGGCAGAGAAGACCTACGAACTAAGGCACTCCATTCTTCGTTTTCTGCACACAATACAGAGTGACAGAACTCAACGCCGCGCTTTGTCTTAATAAAACGTGGAATTACACGTAATTCACTTTTTAATGGGCCACGATACCCTAAGAACATTTTCCAAGGACCCTTAAATTTTTTTATTGAAGTAGTTCTCAAAGTGACATGTAAAAATAGCTTACAATATGAAGCAATCTTCTTGTTAGTTTCATTTGTGACACAATTGAATTTGTGCGACGCAGTCACTTTTTTGAGATATGCTTATTCTCCAATTATATTCTATTAAAATTAGGTTATATTTTATTTACTACGTATTGAATGACGCTATCGTGACGCAACTGGAACGTATCGTTTACGATCGTGATAGTTCCAATTGTTTTTATTTTTATATAATTATTATTTTTATTTATTTAGCTTTCGGTGTTTTAATAGATTAGAATATGAACTATGAGGATATCTGGTAACGTGGTTTAGGTATCTTAGAGATGCAGTAGAGGCCAGTCGAGGCGTAGGGGCACAAGCGTGCGACGAGCCGACGATATTTGATCTGAAAGTTTTAAATGAAGAAACTCTCAATCCAAATGTTATTTCTTCAAATAGTTTCTACGTAATTAATCTACAACAATTAATTGAACATATGAATTCTGTTTTTTAATACATATTTGTAAAGATATGATCTATGATTTAAAATCTTTTCATCTTCTCGATAATTGGATTTTGTAAAAAGATTTACTCGACAAAATCGAAAATAACTTACGAACGTCCAGTCTACGCGGGGGAAAAATCTAAATTCAATTAAAACAGTTGCTCTTTTTGATGAGTTTGGTGGCGTTGTAACCTGTATTCTTTATACAATTATATAATAATTTCTAGAAACGCACACAAGACGCAACGCATCAAGAAATATATTTCCATTATGTAATTTCATTTTATATACCACGTTATTGTATAAATTAAAGTTGATGATAATTGATAAGTTTTTATGATACTTCTATGGAAAATAAAACCTTTTTCGTTGTATTAATTTGCATTTTATTTAATTCACGTTTGTCACACTTACTCTTCACGCTTCTACATCTAGCTTAAGGCACTCCATTCCATATATATATATATATATATATCTCTGATTCTAGTCATAGATGATAGTCCTATATATATATATATAAACATACAAGGAAATCAGAGTTTGTATGTAATCATGAGTTTGCAAAATGACTAAAATCGTAGTCCTCAACTTTTTTTTACAGTTAAAGCCGAGCCGAACCAAATAACTAATACAACATTCAAAGCCGCACTTTGTGTATCGGTATCGGGGAAATACCTACATTAAAAATATACATGTATCTAAGTACTTCTCCAAAAATGGCTTTCAACTCATAACCGTTACTTTTAGTATGTCCCACCTTCTCAAACGTCGAAAGTCTAACTAAATTTTAACGAAAAGCCACTTTCAAAAAAAAGATTTTAATTAAAATAACTAAATAACATAAAATAAAATAAAATTATATTGTTTATTATGTTATACCACTTGACTATAGATATCCTTGACACGACTTTGTATACTTCAATCACTCTACTCCACTTTACTTTCTAGTATTTGTAAGAAGTTCCAATATCTTTTGTTCCGTTTATTTTTTCTATATTCATTTTTAAATGTTAATTATATAGAAAAATGCTTTTCGTGAAATGTTGCAGCACCTGCCATATTAAATTTAAATACTTTTATTGTTATTATTAATATTTTTTTTATTTTTAATTTGAAAAGAATGTTTTATTTTTTTCACATTGCGGGTTTTGCAGCAGGACTCAGTGCCGCGCTTTTGCTTCGCCACCGGAGCAAAAAAATGCAAAAATAAAAGAATTTCATTTCGCCATTTTCGGTTACAGTCACACGCCTGTGCCTGTGAGCCACGACTGGCCCCAATCAGCCCTTTCATTTGAGACCCATATTTGTGCAAAAATATATAATTCGCCATTTTGTTGCGACAGCCATATTGAATTTACAATGAAACCGATTATGTACAATCATATTATTATCGAAATAAAAAAAAGTTGTGGGATCAATCTCCACTCGAGGAAATAAAATATTTATTTAAATTTATATTGTCATTTCTTCGATCTGGTGTCGAGGCAAATATTTCATCTCCTCGAGTGGGGATCGAACCCACAACCCGTCTGTTTTACAGTCACATTTCTTCTTTTTTTCTTTATTATTATATATTTGAAATTTACCTTATTATTAAACTTTAATATTCTTTTGAATTGTTGCCAGTTACTAATAACGTGTTAATGTTGTGTTTACTTTAAAACGGCTGTACAATGTATATGTTTGAATTATTGTTTTATTAAATAATATAAAATATATTTGTTTTAAAAATTTATATCTTTCTGCATATATATACATACATTAACACACATAACATATGGAAAATTTTAGTTAACAGTCAGACAATCTATATTTACTAAATATTATTTTATTTATATAATGTATTTTGTATGATTACATTTAGATGTATTTATTTTTTAGCTTTAAACAGAGGTAATCTTTGTTAAGATACTCTGTTCCCATTGAGACACTTCCGATCTCCATTTTCCGTGTTCAGTGGCAGAACTCAACGCAGCAAATATATATTAGTACCATCGATACTGTGTTTTTGAATTACAACCGAAATCTCCTCGTTCTTCACTCTTAACACTACACTACACTAACAAAAATATGGAAAATACGGAGAAATCAAAAAGAAATAGAAAATTAAAAATGTTTTACCTTATCTCGACGATACACCAATAACTATTAGAACCACATACAAAAATATCGAAACATAACACTACAAGTATTAAGCGTCTTAACAAACATTCAATAAAAATTTAACTACTTTAATTTTATTTACTATCAAATGCTGTGTACAGTGTACGTGCCAGTTTTCTACTGAGACTTATTGTTAACCATAAAAAACGACAATCGTTTGCTCTTTTTATTCCTTTTTGATAGTAAAATAAGAAAACAAAATATTTTAATTTATTTATTTCTAATATATTTTTTTTTAAGCGATAACAACATTTTGTTAATACATATACTATTTGTAAGCTATTTTAATTAGAAAAATTATATTTAATGCCTTTGGAGCGTCGCTACGGAGTGGCTGTATGAAGGTTATGATTGTAGATTCAAATTATATTAGGGGTTTATTAAGCTTCACGCTAAATACCGCTAGACATAGCGTTAGTTTGAAGACACTCTGTTCCGCATTAAGACACTTTCGTCCCCTACTTTCCGCCTAATTATTGAGCCATTGTGCGTTGAATCGCAGAAAACTCAACGCCGCGCTTTGCCTCGTTACCAGAGCGAGGAAATGAAAATATTAAATATTTCACTTCCCGAGTGGAGGAATGAACACACAACCGTCATGTTCACAGATGCACGCTCGTGCCCCTGCGCCACGACGGCCACATTTGAGGCGTTTAACGATAAACGGCCTCAACTTTTAGTCAGAAGTCATTTCAAGATTGTTTTTATTCTCTGCTACATTTTCATAAATGACTTTGAAATTTATTAATTCTGAATATAAATTATCCATACTCAGTCGATGAAATTTTTTATTTATCTATAATTTTCTTTGGAACCGGATACTGTGAGTAATAGATACCATTTACGTACTTTCAATGGAGGATATGATGATCAATATTTTTTGCGTCATGACGCAGTGACACAAGAGTATGACCGTACCTCGACGGTTGTGGGTTCGATCCTCACTCGGAGGAACGAATTATTATTTATTGATATTTATACTTCTTCACTCTGGCACCAAGGCAGCCCGGCGTTGAATTTCGCATTCAACATAATTCCTCGAAAAATTCGGCTGAAAGAATTAACATTCGGTTTATTGTGCCCACGTTTATTCGCCCTCGGTTTATTCTGTTATATATGCGGGATACAGTGTGAAGAAAAAAATTGATGATTTGGAAAATTTACATAAATTTTCTTTATAATTATTTGTAGCAAAAGTCGATCAATAAAACTGAAATGATTGAAAATCACTTTTTGTGCGAGGTCTCTGTGATGAGCTCCGCTACTTTAACATGCAATGCCTTGAGAGTTCGGCGGAAAATGGTTAACGGAATATTTAATGGAAAAATAGTGTCTTAACTAGGTTCTCAAGTTCTCAGGTTCCCATTGTCTACCCTGCTCTGTGCCTGATACAGCGTGAAGCCAATGTGTATTTTGTCTTTTATACTAAAATTTATCAATGATAAAATCTACCAAACAGAGTCAATAACTTTAGTATATATGATTAAGATAACAAATTATACATTGATATTACACACAAAAAATGTACCATTAATATTTAATAAAAAAAATAATAATAAAAAAACCGACTGCACACACAAAATCGGTTCAAACCTAGTCCAAAGATAACCTCTTCCTTTTACAGAGGTCGGTTAAAAAACAAATATATTTTGTTAAGAAACCTTACATACGAGTATGTTATGCAAAATATTTTCCTCGAACCTTAGAAATATAGGAAGTCTCCTTCAATTTAGTGACCACTGATAACTGACTAACTGCCGTCATCATCTTTTTCATACATTATTAATTTTTCCTCTAAATATTCATTTTTATAAAGTTATTTTATTGTATTTACCTGTAATAGATTTTGTCTGTACAAGTATTGTAATCTATCCATAGAAATTGAGGCCGTCGTGGCGCAGGGGCACAAGCGTGTGACTGTAAGCGCGACGGTTGTGGCTTCGATTTCCACTCGGGAGAATGAAATATTTTATATCTTAATTTTCTTTGCTCTGGTAACGAGATGGAGTAATAAAATGAGGGGAAGGTAGGGTTACCCACTATCGAGACATTCGGTTCTCCATTTTCCGCCAAATTTTCAAGATATTGTGCAGTAGCTTTGAACCCAAAGCTTTTGAACTCAAATTGTTATAGGTGTGGAATAACACTTTAAAAAAATGTTTAAAAACATTTAATAAATAGCATTGTCTCTTGCCAGACGATAATTTTTTGTAAATATCTTTGGGTACCGGAAATTTGTAAAAATGCTAACAACATAAATAGGTTGTAACAAGCGTATAAAAATTTCGACGTATTGACGTTTGATGAGAACGCGAGTCCCGCTACTTTAAAATTTTTATACATTTTCTAAATAAGAATTTTTCTTTTCTTAAAAAAATCTTTTAAAAATCCTAGTGTTAAGACATTCCGTTCCCATTCAGACACTTTTTTTGTGAAGGCATAAAGTGTTAAGTGGCGGAATTCAACGCCGCGTTGCCAGGAATTATAGGGAAGCACAATATTATGTATCTATTGTCCACGCAAAGGAATTTGCCGTCTAGGACTCGTTAATGTAATATATTATACCGATAAAATATTTTAAAATCATCGTTTCCAGACCACCACACTCACTTATGATAACTGCTGATAAGGAAAATAATCTGAACATCTCGGTCAAGTCATTTACCATATTTTATGTATGATTGATTATTTTATAATAGAACATATGGCAAGATATTTTTTTTTCATTCTTTATTTTAATTTATTTTATCTTTGACAATTGATTTTAAATGAATGTAACGGGCGTTAAATGATTTCATTTTTGCTTAATCTGTTCTAGCAACATGTTTGCGTAGTTTTTAAATTTAGAAATTTAATACTTTCAGTTCCTCGTTAAGGTAACGGGGCTCCACACACTATATCTCCTGGATGTGGCGGAAAATAGGAAACGGAAGCGTCTTAATGAAAACGGAATATCATCCCCACTGTGTGCAACATACAGCTTAAAGCTAAAAAAAAATGAAAACTGGAAAAGGGCCTAAGTAAGTATAAAAAAAGCCTACCTGAAAATGTGGCTAGAATTCAATGTCTTCTTGAAGTTTCTGAATATAATTTTTAAGCAATAATCTCAGTTTATTTTTCACTAACACTTTCACTATCCAAACTAAAAATATATAAAATACAAAATACCATATTATATATAAGAATATTTTATTTTATATTATATTATATTAAAATTAATATAAATAACTATAAACTATAACTATTTGCAAAATTAACGTATGTATAAGCAAAGTGCTGTAAGCTGAATGATTGAAGTCAATATAGTTGTATTGTATGGTAGTGGGCACTTGCAGGCTTACACGTGTTTCTTACTTGGATGGTTTTCAGGTAAAAAGTCGTAAATGAGATATTACATTTTTTCACAAGTTTAGTTTCAAGAAGCGCGTGACTGTAAGCGCGACTGGTTATGGATTCGATTGTCAGTTGACGAAATGAAATATATAATATTTTCATTTCTTCGTTATGGTAACGACGCAAAGCGCGGCGTTAAGGTCCGCCACTCAACACGCAATGCCTTCAGAACTTGGGGTGCAGAATGTCTTAATACTAGGCTACCCCTGCCTATCCTTTTACATCCGGGAGACAGTGTAAAACGGAAAAAAGTAGTTTTGTAAATTGTCAAGTCATGTCTTTTTAGCTGTCGATATTTGTAGCATCATGTTATTATTTAATTTAATTTTTAATTTATTTGAAAGTGACTAAACTTAATGCCGCGCTTAATATTGACAGGTTCGACTCTACCACCATGTTCAAAGTTTTTAAAACTCAACCAAAGTACTCAATTAGTAATTAGAAAGTTTATTTTGTTTACAAAAAGAGACAAATGTATCCAATTTTTATGCTTAAAATATATTAATTGGACATTTAATTATCGTGGAGCAAATGTAACCCATGCGAATGAACGCATAGATTTCAACTTCTTCAACAAAATACATACAAAAATACCTTACAAATAAATACATGTGGTAAAAATAAGTTATTTGCTTTTCCCAAAATTGAAAAGATCTTTTATTTTTTAAAGTACTATTTTTTACAACTAAATTTATTAAATACAAAATAAACCAGTCGTGGCGCAGGGGCACAAGAGTGTAACTGTAAAATGGACAGGTTATGGTTTAAAGGAAATGAAATATATAATATTTTCATTTCTTCGTTCTGGCAACGAGGCAAAGCGCGGCGTTGCGGCTATTCAACGCAGCAACCTATAAATTATTGTGTAGAGGATTTAAATCTTTTTTTTGTTCACATTATTTTCAATTCTCCCGAATTTTAAATATTACGTTACGACGGAACCGAACGCCGCGCTTTGTACTGTCAGAGCGTTGAAATAAGAATAATTTATTATTCTGAGTGGAGAGCCTAGAACCGTCGCATTTACAGTAAGACGATTCGAACGTTAAGACACTCCGTTTCTCATTAACATACTACGTTTCCCACTTGCTTTTGTTGAGTGTGGAGTGTGGCGGAACCCAACGCCGCGCTTTGCCTCATTACCAGAATGACGAAATGAAAGTATTAAATGTATAGAATATTTAGTATCACAAAGTCAACTCAGCTGTGTCGAAATTTAGCTAAATTTTTCACAAAATCAACTATTTACACATTATGAAAAAGAAAAATATCATGTATAAATTTCAAAATGCGAATCACTCAAAGTAAACAATGATTTCGTGATATTCATTACACGCCGTCTTATTATATATGAGGATTCGCTTTACGAATATTTTTAATATTTTTTAAGACAGGGGTGGAAAATAAGGAACACATCAGCACTAAGTTCCTTTTGATTATCGTGTTTTATTTGACAATAAATGTGAAGCTGAAAATAATACGACGTATAAAATAATATAATCGCATCAAAATCCAGAGGTCAATAAGACCAGTCGTGCGTGACGCAGGGGCACTAGTGTGAGTTGTGAGTTTGATCCCCACTCGAGGAAATGAAATATTTATTGAAATTTATATTTCCATTTCTTCACTCTGGTGTCGGGGCAAAATCATATCAAATGAGAGCCAAGTTCAATGTTGAATGATGAGTCGTTCTCGACTTCAACGACAAAAGAATCGGAGATGTATACAGTATATAAGTGCCAACTTCATCGGGATATAATTCACGCTCAAGAATAGGTAATGGTAAAAAATAGTCTTTGCGTGTCTAGATACTTACGGGTTTCGTTATTTAGATCCTGAAACAGTTGTCAATGATTTATTCTTTAGTTACATCATTTTACTATGGACGCGATTTTATAGTTCAGTTTCTTACCTGTCGGATATGTGACGTCACACACAATAGGTAATCAGTACGAAACAGTGGTCTATAAAAATTTTAAGTGAATTTTATCGACGGTTTATCCTCTGAAAGTAGATACATTATGAATTTTTAATTGTTTGTCTTATGTCAAACTATCAACAAAAAGGTGTAAGTGTTATAGTGTATTTTCTGTTTGAAGATTTTAGTCAGTTTTGAGCGGTTTCACATAATTTTTTTTTTTTTATCATCACGTAGTAATATATATTTATTCTTTTTTGAAATTATATCAAAATGTCAGTAGCGTCTGATGAATGTTTTGTACTTATTTATGTTTAATTAGAACGGTTTAACTTATAACTATGTATTTTTCTATTATATATAAGAAGTATTATGTTGGTAAAAAAGTTTTTCCAAATTAGAATAAAAGGAAAATGAAGAATATCGACTTAGCTCTATCTTGACAGATTTCTGAGATACAAAAAATTTCATTACCTTCAAAACATTTTCTTTATTATCCCAGCCAGCGAAGCATTAAATCTCCTAATTGGAAATATATTTAATATTTCCTTAATGTGATATGTTGAGTATCTAAAGTGAAAAAAATCAATTTTTTACCGCTCTTTTGAACTACTAAAAAGTGTTTTTGCGGGAAAATTAATGCGCTTTTTAAACGTGTATTAATTAGAAAACTACTATTGTTCAAAACAGCAATTTAAAAATATGTGAATTTTCATTTTTGAAACTTTACCTAGGGACCGTCATATATCGACGGTTGGTATTTTTGTGGAGGCTATTGTTTATTTTTTTTATCTAGAAGCTGTATCCCGTATATAGCAAAGTTGACAGTGGGAACATGGGAACCTAGTGTCAAGACACTCCGTTCTCATTAGGACCGTCCCCTGTCCCACTATTCACAGAGTTCTAATGCATTACGTGTGGAGTGGCGTAACTCAACGCCACGCTTTGCTTCGTCAATAGAGCGAGGAAATTAAAATATTTAATTTCCTCGAGTGAGAATCGCACCCACAACCTGTCGCCCCTACAGTCACACGGTAATGTCCTGCGCCACACTGTCCTGGCCTTTCTCTGCATTATTTACAAAAATAAATAAGCATCCTTCACTCCTCCATATATACTATGACAGTGCCAAAGGAGACCGAATCGATTGCATACATTCTTGGGTTCATCATGACCTCCCTGGAAGTTCTGTCAATTTTGGCAATTAAATTTCTATTAACTCAGCTCGAGTTCACAGTACAATTTCTACAAAATCATTTTTTATAAATAGATGACTACTGAGAAAAATATCCGTGTGAAACAAAAGCAGTAGTCGTTGAAAATATCAAACAAACGAGAAAGCACTCACAACGCATCGAAATAAAGAAACGAATGAAGCAAAAAATAAAAATCATTTGGCAAGGTTTCAATGTCAAACAGCTGTCATAACTGTTATTTAATTAATATAATTGATTTCAATCTATTAAAAATGGATTTTTATTTTGTCGGTAATTAATCGACATTTTCTTTATGTATACTGTAATAATGAACAAATATTTTATTTTCGTTCCGTTCCGTTCGGACCAACAACTTTTTCTCATTTATTTTTGCTTCCAGATTTCGATTTTTCCAGATTCAGATTTGATTTTTTTGACATGAAATCTGACATGATTTTTGTTATTCTAAAATTGAAAAAACATAATTTTTTAGATCACATCCTCAACTTAACTTCTGAGCCCACGAGTTTCCGTCTCCTTTCTTACTCCTTCAGTACAATTTTTATAGGAAAGGGTACAAAGGTTTTACTTGGCGTATTAATTAATATGCCTATAGAAAGATATCAGTTATATAACTATATATTTGTTATATTATGTAAATATCAGTTATTGATCTGTTTTTTAATGGCATTTAATCTAATTAAAATAATAATCATAGAATATAGGTACTGACATAAAACAATTACTGTTACCGATAGCTATTAAAGATGACATAATACAGATAGTTCATTACTAGATAAGGATGATCGATATGATAGACATTAAAATTATTATTTGAAATCGTTTTTTTTTCAATAAAGAAAATCATAAGTCACTGTTTTTATGTTTTGCATGTATTTGCTGAAACAATGGTTGATTTAATTTAATTGTCCACTATGAATATCATTATTACTATTTTTCTATACATTATTTACACAGAAGTCCAGGCCAGTCGTGGCGCAGTGGCACGAAGTGTGACTGTAAAACCGTCTGGTCGTGGATTCGATCCCCACTTGAGAAAATTAAATGTTTAATATTTAATGAAAATATAACTTTGTTTTACTTTCGAGTCAAAGCCCTGAATTCCGCACTCAACACCTAATAGCGCCAGAGTGCCGCGGAAAATGAAAAAAAAAAAGTAACCCACAAGCAATCGAACTCACAACCTGCACAACAGGGTGCTACTTACTTTCCGTCCAAATGTCGTAACATAACAACGTTGAAGTCAACGCCCGAATCGTATATCTATATCGTTTACCAGAAGGGGAATATGAAAATAAATTATGTATAATCATTCCTGCGAGTGGAATTTGAACCTGCAACTAACGCATTAACAGTCAAAGATCCTTTTAGTTCCACTATAGTGATATAATTACAATAGTTCTATATGTAGCACAAAAGTGATTGTTTTTACAACCGTACGTTCTTATATTCCAACAATATCTTTACATAGCGGATATGATATAAAGCCTCTATTTGTTCTCATTTCTATAGCACTGTCAAGGTCTGTATGTATGGTCACTGGTATGAACTATTATGTTTTACAATTCGACGAATGCTTACAGACTAGGCTACATTGTGACTAAAATAGATATTACTCAACGTACATAGTATCTGTAGAAGATACTAATATATGTTTTAGCCGACTGCGTGACGTAAAGGAGGGTAATGCGCTTATGATTGTATGTTCCTTTGTCGTGTGTTGACACAACGGGTCGATCCGTTTTGGGTTTCACTCATTTCATTCTCCTGAATGAGGATCTCGCTATGTGTATCACACACATAGCGGAGTAGACAGGCGGAACCTGGGAAGCTAGTGTTAAGACTATCCGTTCCTATTATGACACTTCCATTCCCCATTACTATCGTGGCGCAGTGGTATAACCGTCTGACTATAAACGCGACGGTTGTGAGTTCGATTGCCACTCGGAAGTATCTGGAATTATTATTTATTAATATTTCAATTTTTTCGCTCTGATAATAAATCAAAGCGCGACCTTGAGTTCTGCCACTCAACACGCAATGCTTTGAAAGAAACGGAATGTCTTAACACTAGGTGCCTTCTGTCTACCCTGTTACATGCGAAACGTAGTAATCTAGAAAAACTTATAAAAAATGTAATCCCATTCAAATGTGACTATAGTCACTGTTATAACAGTGTATTAAGGACCGTGAAATAACTGCAAGCGGATGCAGCAATTTACATGAAATTGCATGTTTTTATAAGACTTATGTAATAACTCGATAAGAATGGTCATGTTGAGAGTAAAATTGTTGTTTCCGTTTAAACTGTACTACTTATAGTAATAAAGTTATAAAATAATGTATAATGCATTGTTGTCCATTTACAAATTTATTGTCTTAATAATTATGTTTTTTTTCAAGCTATCTCTTATATAGATAGCAATGCTAAGATTGAAGACACTCCGTTCATCATTCATCACTAAATATTCGAAACATTGCGTTTTGTATGTTAAGTGGCGGAACTCAACGCCGCGCTTTATCTTGTCACCAGAGCTAGAAAAATAAAATCCTAAACCTTTCCCTCGAAGCGAATTCACTACCGTCCAATTAACACTAGAACATTGTGCCGCCGCGCCTCAACGACCTCATGTATAAAAATACGGCCTAAAAATAATAAGACAGTTTAAAAATTACATACTATTCGGATTCATTTATACAAAAGTATCGTATTTTTATCCAAATAAAGATAGTCTAATTATTTATAAAGAAAAACATTGATGGACAGATTTCTTCAAGGTCCCTTTCTAAGTAGGTAAATGCTGATAATGAATTATTTGCAATTGACAATTGACATACATATTACTGTTTTCTAGAAATCTTAATAAATACTCACGTTTTTCATATTGATATATTGCTGATAAGTTATATATATTTATTTATAATGTCGTAGCGTAGGTGGAACGTGTCTAAATCAACACAATAGTTATAGATTAAAGTTTCATTCTGGACACATTTTTTAGCTTCACGTTGTATCCTGCACTGGGAACCTAGTGTTAATACACGCTGTTCTCCATTAAGATGCTTTCGTTCCCCATTTTCCGCTGAGTTCTTAAGGCATTGGGGGTTGAAACACCGCGGTTTGTCGAGTTTATTAGATATATTTAAGACTAGAGAACAATAGAAAATTATTAGAGAACGGCTTAGTGGTCAGATCGCTTGGTCGGTTTCCAGGAGGCGCGAGTTCGAGTCCCGCTACGTTCAAATTTTTATACGTTTTCTAAATAAGTATTTTTCTTTCCTAAGTGTGGATTAACACTTTAAAAATGTAAAAAATAGATCTATTTATAATACTTATGGTTATTTTTAAATTGACAGAATTAGATAAGTTAGTACAGACGGACAACAAGCATCCTTTTGAGGTACAGAACCCTTTAAAAAGAAGCGGGCGAAGCCGCGCAGGAGTCGCTAGTTAAATAAGTATGTAAAAAATATATAATATTTTTAATAATTATATATTCTAACATTCAATAACCTCCTTACTAATTATAAGATTTTGTTTTCACTTCGCTAGCATAAAATATGTAAACCACAAAGTAATACTGAAATATTACAAATTTATTGACTGAGAAGCTTGAAAAACGTGATTTTGTTGTGTGTCATACTCGAGTGCGTATTTGAAATGGTCAGATGATGTTGAAATTATCATTGCCAAGGCTAAGTCAACTAACTGTGTGGTTATTCTGAAATTCCTTTTTAATATGATATATTTTCGTTTCGTAAGTTAATGTAAGAGTTTGTAGTTTTTAATGTTTACTGAAATTTAGTTTAACTATAAGAGTTTGGACCTAAGGCGGCGTTGAGTTCCGCCACCCAACTTCAACAGGCAATGTCTCGTAAATTCGTAGATTCCCTCAGCGCTCTGTCCACTCTGCCATAAGCAGTGATCATAATAAAATTTGGCCTGTGTGAACTTTCCTAGACAATAAAGTAAATATGGCGTGAACGCGACAGGACTTAACTTTAACGTGCGTCCCTTAGATATGTCCGAAATTAAATAATACTTTCAAAGAAAGAGGCCCGTCGTGGCGCAGGGGCAAGCGTGTGACGGTAAACAGGACAGATTGTTGGTTCGATTCCCAATCGAGGAAATGAGATATCAAATATTTTTATTTTTTTGTTCTGGTGTCGAGGCAAAGCTCGGCCTTGTGTTCCGCCACTCTATACGTAATACCTCTAAAATTTGACGGGGAAGTGGGAAACAGAGTGTCGTAACACTAGGTTCCGTCTGTCTACCCCGCTGTGTGCGGGATACAGCTCGAAGCTCAAACAAATAAAATAGAATTTAACAACTGAACAAATAAAAAAAAGTAAATAGTTTTAAATTAGTTAAATAGTAGGAATATCAGTTGTAACTAATATATACAAAAATACACTAAAAGTTATAGTTTTTATTTCTCTAATATAAAATAACAGGACTAATCTCTCTCTAACAACATTGCTGAAAATTATAATACATATATAAAGAATATTTATATGCATCTTTAATTTATTTCTATAGAGCAGCAGCAAACATTTTCTAGACAATTTTCCTTGTTTCCTAATAATGTTCCGTTAGTAACTCGAGTTGTAAAACAATAACTATTAAGTATTAGAGGTCATATTAAAAAAACTCGCCAAGTGCAAGATGAACCCGCACGCACGCACGCACCGCAGCGCACGAAATGTTCCGTACCATTATCTATAAAAACCGCAAAAAACACGTTGTATGTGAGTTAGCTTCAAATATTTATTTTATTTCAATATCATTATTTATTTTAAAGTGAATATATAACTAAATATTCTGTGAATATTTCAAGCGTCTACCTGTTGTTGTTATAGAATCAGCTTCACGCTGTATCCCGCACACAACAGGGTAGGCAGAGAGAACCTAGTGTTAAAACACTCCGTTCCCCACTTTCTGCGGAATTGGATGCATTTCCAGTGGCAGAACTCAACGCCGCACTTTGCCTCGACACCAGAGCGAAGAAATGAAAATATATATTTAAGTAAATATTTCATCTCCTCGAGTGGGGTTCGAACTCACAACCAGTCGGTTTTATAGTCACACTCTGTGCCCCTGCGCCACGATTGGCCTCTTTGTTATGATCACACAAAATTACATTCAGTTTTATAGTATTTATTGTTTTAGCGGCAACAGAAATACATCAACTATTAAAATTTCAACAGTCTAACTATCATGGTTTATGAGATGCAGCCTGGTGACAGACAGACGGGGAAGTCTTAGTAATAGGGGCCCGTTTTACCCTTTGGGTACGGAACCCAAAGAATAAGTATTTTTTATCGTCATCGAAACAGCACAAATTATACCTAAATTATATATTACATACTGTAATATAAGGATAGTATGAGATTAACACGTGATTATATAGAGGAAAAGTTATTTTCTATAGGTAATAATAAAAAATAATATGAGATGCAGATCTCAAAAATCGATCAATAAATATGTTTAAGGTCGTTTTGGCGTTGAGGAACAGATCAGGAGAGCAGATACGATCCCACAACTATCGCGTTTATGGTCAGATGTGGTCCTACTGTGCGACGACGCGAAATCCTAAATAAACGGAGGTGATTGAAAAAGACATATATTTGGAATGTTAAAAGAAACCTTTATTACCTCTGTTTTGTTCTTGTCCAAAACGGAGGTAATAAAGGTTTTTTATTAATAAATCCACAACAGTCCTTAACCTGTCAGTTGTTACAGTTACAGTAATGAAAATAAAAAAATGTCATGAAATGCTACATACAACCAGAATTGAAAATTTATGATTTAGAGATTTTTTTAAGTATAATTTAATTAGGCATTCACTGTACAGAAAGTTGTTCTTTTGAAATTAAGTGGAAGTATTCCATCACCTATATTCGGGATCAGTGTAATCATAATAAAAAAAATTAAACATCAGACTTGTCACTATGGACGTGGGAGTAAATGAAATTATATATATATGTATTTATTTATCTGTATGTATATATTTAAAGTGTTCATAATACTTGTTACAATTTCTTTTTTAAAATAAAATTTTTAATTCACATCCGCTCTATTTTGATATTGCTTATTTTTTATTCTCGCCATGTACTTTCATCTATTTCCACGGGTTGGCTGGAAGAAATCTATTAAAGAGATTTTATGTTGAATGCAATAAAGAATATTATATGTGTATTATTGCGGGAGATGCTTAAATTTTTATTTTGGTGGAAAATAAATAGTATATTATATATTTATTTATAGAACACCACAAATATTACATAAACCTATGAAGTGTCCACAAATAAAAAACACCCTTTTTTTATGGAATATGGCAAATGTGTTAGTACAAAAAAAACTTATTATATCTAAAGATAATTTATTCGTTCCCACGGAGGTATTTTAAAAGATATACAAATAATAACAATTGTAATCATTGTACGAAGAATCGTTTAAGTTAACAATTTAATAGCGTTAACAACCGATGAAAAAACCGATTAAGTGCGAGTCGGACGCGGTCACCGAAGCTTCCGTATCTATTTCAGGGTTGTAGGTAGGGAATTACAACTTATAAAAGTTTACCAACTTAAGCTTACGGGCATATGCACTTATTTTGTATGCACTTATTTTGTAGTTAACAAATATAATATTGCGTTGACTAAGAAGCTTGATTTTTCTGTGATTCACGGGATATTTAGTATAATTTTCAGCTTGAAACCTCATATAGCTCATAGTCTTGACAGGTGGACGGACAACATCCTACAAGTGATCCTATAAAAGTTCCGTTTTTTTTCGAGTACGAGAACTCGAGGTACGGAACCCTAAAAAATTTAGTTTATTTTGTACTTAATTCAAATTTTATTTCCATATTGTCCTGTTATTTTTAATTTTCATGTTCAGCTGTTGTCCATTAGGACAAATAATTATAAAAAAATAAATAACATGAAATTTTGACACTGTAGGTCCTATTTCTGGAATTGGAGAATACTGCATAAACAAGGAGTTGGTAATTCGGAGACAAGAACTACCTACACAAATAAACGTTCAATATAATTTAAATTTTAGTTATTTTATTACCTATTTTTTAGCTAAATTTTAGTATTTAAAGTATTGAATGGAATTTCCAAGCGCTTGTGTTTTTGACATTGGGACTTTTAAATAATAACTTTCTCCTAAACTGACGTTTCCTTGTAAAAGCAAAATATATCAATAGTTTATTGCTAATAAATAAATGACAGGCGTGTATTTTGTTTCTTCTTCTCAATTTCACGATGTATCCTGCCAGTCTTGACGCAGCGGCACAAAGTGTGACTTTAAATCCGACTGGTTGTGGGTTCGATTCCCACTCGAGGAAATGAAATATTTATTTAAATTT
>DWAO01002004.1:0-17015 GCA_018230605.1 Heliconius congener
TATATATATATATATATATATATATATATATATATATATATATATATAAATCATACAGCTGACCTTTGACTGATTTTTGACTTTAGTTGTTTCAATTGTTGATTTACATATTGTTAGAATCCAATAATTCAATTAATGTTATACTTGTTTTGAGAAATATATTTAAATACAGCTCAGTGATGTGGGACAGACAAAGGATTCTGAAAAACTGTACAAATCAATGCTGAGGGCACTAACTGAAATAATAAAAAATATATTTTTTTATAAATTATGTTTCTTACTTCTTCTTGAATGAACTAAAGCCTACATGCGATACAAGTTTGAAAAAAATTGCTGAATCAAAAAAAAATCCTTAATCTTTGATCATTTCTTTAAAAAAAAAAACAATATACATATATATTTCTTACTAATTTTCAGCATGAAAGGATAGTTAGGGAGAATGTGGTGTAGAGGCACTCCATTCCACATTTTTCGAGAAACTGGATATGGAGTGACGAAACGCCAAACTTTGTCCACCAGAATAAAAAAAATAATAAACAATCTCTCGAGTGGGAATCCAAACCCATCTTTATGGTTATTCGCGAACTCCTCACTGTACCACAATGGCCTCAAATAAACAAATACCCTGAAATAGGGGCATCAAATTAATTTTTGATTACAAAACTATAGGAAATGGTCAGGTTAATATTATAGGATAATATTACATGAGTATTATCCACTTACAATTGTTAGAATATGTATAAAATGGTAGTACCAAAATATAAGGTGGTTATAAATTGTATTTATGTTTTTCTTTGAATATATTTTACAGGAATATTTTATAATCTCCTAATGATACATTCTGTGAATCGTCTTATATCTATGAGCATGTACATTTAGTTTATACATATTTCGAATATATTTAAGTATCATAATAAATTTTATATAAATTATAGTCAAATTATATGACGCTATACCAATATATCAATTCAAAACAAAAATAATATGTTTCTAAAATGATTTAAGGGCAGAGCATTACAAAATTAAGTCATGTCAAAATTTACTCAACAACCAATTTGTTACATTCATGAAAATAATTTAGAGAAAATATAAAAATTGAAACATAGACTCAACCGGCACCTGTAATCATCATTGGTTCCTGTACAGTTTCTGAGGGGCGCAGGTTCGAGTCCTACTACATTCAAATATTTATAAGTTCTCTAAAAAATTATTCTTTACAGTGCAGAATAACCCTTTAAAAATAAAAAAAATCACATTTACCCACTGAGTCGATCACACACCAACATTTTGGGGTCACTAGTCACTTTGTAACCACTTCACTGTTTTATTCTAACACTTGCACTTGATAAGTCCAACACAGTGATCCAGATCAATCACATAAGTAATATATTATTGACTACGTCACAAATACGCAAAATAATAAAAAAAAAATATATATTAATATTAAAAAAAAATACTCGAACATAGAGTAGCCAATAATAATTACTCAATAATATGAAACACATCACTGGTCTATAGTAGTATTCCTTAAGTGCCATGGGTGTTTCCAGGGGGTGGTGGTAAAGCCGGGGGAGGGCCACTAGTCCATTGCACCAGCGCGTGCTGCGGTAATTGCGTGGCTTGGAAGTGATCTCTTAGTAGTGCTTGTGAGAAGTTACAATGCATTTGGTACGCTTCGTTTTCACGCTCCGTGTCCCCCGCTAGCCTGTACAGATCTAGAATACAGGGAATATACAGGTAAATTAATAAAAAAAAGTTATTAATTTAAAATAATTTGTAGCAAAAAAAGGAAGACACACATAAATGAAGTATAGTTTGTGATGTATAAACAGTGGTTTAGTGATACAGTTTTTTTAAGTAATATAGTTAATTAGAATTTATTTTAAATAATTAGTAGAGAAAAATTTTGAAATTCAAAAATAAAAATCAAAGAAAACAATGTATCAATTGTCACACTTGGACATTGCAGATTCATAGTTTTCACTGTTGTCTGATTAGTCGTTAAGAGTTAGTAATTAATTGTTCTGGTATATCATCACAAAAAGCATTGCGTTTATGATTTTGTTTACTGCTTCCATTTTTCTTTTCATGTTCACTTTTAATAAATGTAACACAAAAATAAAATATTAACAATTAAATATGTGATGCAGCTATCAATGCAGAAGTGTAGGTGGTAAAAAAGCAGCTGGTTTAGGCCAAGAAGGGCGCCGCGCTTGACGGCCGATATCACATCTACACTCACACAAATACAAGGCTCAGCTTCAAACCCGTGGACTGTATCATTATAAATAAAATACATTAATCTTAACTAAGAATCTATTAATTATATTAGCGTTAGGAATGCTCTGATTTAGTTACAATGGCATTCATTTCATTTTTTTTTCAATTGCACACGACATTGGGGTAAAAAGATACGCGGCCGATCCTTACACTCTATTTTTCACTTTCTTAACTCAACGCCGCACTTTGTCTTGCCAGAGTGGATAAATGTCAATAATACATTACTCTTAGTGGGGATGAAACCAAAATGGGGCAAAATGCCTTATCAAATCCAACATAATTTTTAAAATTATCAATTTTACCTTTAAGTATAGCACTGGCCCACAGCTGCACATGGACGTCCGGTATCTTGCTAGCTAACTGCATAGCGGGCGTCACCATGTTCATACTCTCTCGAGAATTATTGATGGAGAGGAATATATGCCCGAGCAGTACTAGAGAACACGACGTTAATCTGTTCAAATCCTCCGCATTCGCCATCTTTAATGTTTCTCTAAGGTAACGCCTGAAATTAATGACAATGTATATATAAATATAGCTTCAAGCTAGTGTTGAGACACTCAGTTTTTCTAAATACTACCAATTTTGATGACATTGTGTGTACATAGTCGGCAAAAAAAAATTGAAGCAGTTCAAGACAAACATATCGGAAGTGACGGAATTCAAAAATATAATACCAAAAGCAGCTTCACGCTGTATCCCGCTCATTGTAGGGTAGGCAGGAAACCTAGTGTTAAGACGCTCTGTTCCTCATTTTCCGCCGAATTGTGGAGGCTGAGTGCTGAGTAATATAAAAATATTTTATAATTTTTATGTTTGATGCAGCTCGATAACGACATATGGCTTAATTGACTTGAGACATTCAGACGGTTTTCAGGAAATTCAGGTGCAAGTGCTACATACAAATTGTTAAATAAATAAAAAATTAAATCATCAATGCATAAAAATTATATAAAAGCAAATCATATCTCACTTGGCTTCATGATATCGCGCCTGGAAGAAAGCTTGTAGGCCGAGCACGTAGTAGGAGGCGGCGCGGAGTCCGTGCGCGTATGCCGGTAACGCCTCGGGCCGCACCTAATTATAAATAATAATAGTCTTTATTTCTCTGACTGTTACATAGAACTGATATTTACATAAATATAAGCTTATTTAATTTAATAAAAAAAAATCGACAATAATTATACAATTAATTGCAAATTTAATGAATAATTAGATATAATTTAAGTTTTAATCGTAGATACAATGCATATATTTCATGCATTCCGAGTCAGATTATCTTTTCGATAAAGGCCTTCTCCTAGCTCTTCCACTCCATCCAGTCCTGTGCTGCTCTTCTCCCATATGTCTTCTTACTTAACTTACGCTGAGTATGTCCAATTTTATTGTATCTAGTACTTTTTCTAAAGTTTGTTGACTTTTCTAAAGCATTTGATTCTATTAAATGGCCAAGGCTGTGGGAAACGTTACTGCTCGTTCACCTTCTGCGGCGTCTTTATGAGGCCGGAACAGCTTCCGTTAGGCCAGACGACGTATTGTCGAGCAATTTCCACCTCAGCTCGGGAGTACGTCAAGGGTGCATTGTATCGCCTCTTTCATTTAACGTTTATACAGAACTCATAATGAGAATCACTCTTGAAAATTAGCCTGATGGAATCAGCGTTGGAGGCTACAGAAAATCAAATAAGATATATGGAATATAAATATATGGAAGAACTTTTGTAAAAAATGGAACAAGTAAGTCTCGATTTTGGACTCAAGATTAACCGCAGTAAGACAAAAATTATGATTGTCGACCGTGCAAATAACAACTCGCCAGAGATTAAATTTATTGCGAATTGTGATGTCGTACAATCGTGTCTACCTCGGAGCGCTGGTTTCAAACAGTGGAGGCTGTGCAGAAGAAATAAAGCGACGCATGGCTATTTCTAGATCATCCATGAATAACTGGACAAAAATATGGAGAAGCAAAAACATCACAAAAACAACGAAATTAGTCAGGGCTCTAGTGTTTCTCATATTTCTCTACGCTTGTGAAACATGGCCGCTTCGGAAGAGGAGAGGAGGTTAGACGCTCCCGAGATGTGGTGCTGGAGAAAAATGCTTGGAGTATCTTGGACAGAATTTAGAACTATCGAGTCCATACTGTGTGGAACTTGATAAACAAAGTTTGTCGTCTATCGTTAAAGCACGCATTCACACTTTCTTCGGACATATCTCTGGACAAGGAGATATAAGGAGCCATGCAACGCCATGTGATTCAGGGAAAAGTTGAGGACAGCAGGCCACGCCAGGCCAGATCCACCATGCGATCGACAGACCGAGTGAAGGCTGCCCTCAATGGCCCTCTCTACCAATGTACCAGGTAGACCGTCAACCGCGAAGAATGGCGTCGGACTGTGTGGTGCACCACCAACCTTTAAAACGACGAGCACGAACGCTGTGCCAGTGTTCTCGTGTTTAAGGTTGATATACAAAAAAAATGTTTGTTCTTGCTTGTGTATTTTTTATTATTTGTTCCTCTTTTCCTGGAGAGTGTCGGTCTAATGTACCACGGGGACCAGCCGGCTTGGAACATTGATTCATTGTGACATCTATGTTTTTCCAGTTGCCTGTGTGTTCGCTGCTACATATTTACTGTATTACCAGTAGAGTTACCAGTTGAGAGGGTATTCAATATACATTTTTTTATTTAAAATGAAATAAAAGTTAACTTTACCTGTTCCATTAATTGTGCTAAATCGTTGTCCCTTCGCCCTCTTAAATACACTATGGCCAAATTCAGTTTTGCAAACATCCATAAGTCCTTTTCTTGTGACATCTAAAAGAAATAGCAAAGATGTTTAAAATATTATTTTTAACAAAGTATATCCGACATATAGCACAATGACAGATGGTATGTTGTGTTAAATCTCTCTCTCTCTCTCCATAATCCACCGAACCAATCTTTAACAATTACGTATTGAGTAAAAAAATTTAATGCTGCGCTTTTTTTTACAAACAATAAAATTGATTTTTTTTATAATATAGCTAGATACTGTACAGCTGCGCGGCGGCTCCTATTATAAGCTCAAAACACTAAATAAAAAATATTAAATTGAGGTCTTGGGGAACACAGTGATACAGTGGCCAACTAAATGTAACCATTGTGGGTTCGATTTCCACTGGGTGTAATAAATTATTTTTTAATTTTCTCAACCCAACAATAAGACAACACTTAAACTCGGATATTGGGCGATGCGTATGTAACGGTGTACATATATTAACACCAGGTTCCCGCTTTAAAAAAATTGTAAAACACGTAATATATCTACATAAAAAGATCTGAAAATATAACATACATGTATAGCAGTGTGGAATTGGGCTTCAGCTGCTTCCATACAATTCATCGACATCGCGTAGAGCCCCAGTAGACAATGTAGCTGTGGCGTATGCGCCGCCGCCGTTGTAGCTGTAGATCACAATCATGTTCGATTTTTTTTACTTTTGACTTATTTTAAAGGCAGTGGCGATAAGTTACCACCGAAGTCAACTTGTAGTCAAAATGTTGTAATGTTGTAGCATTGACAATATAAGCGAAGTATACTAAGTGAAGATTTAATGCGTATTTTTTAACTATATGTATTTTTAACTATATTTTAACAAATCATTTTATCAACGATCGTAGCCATTTGCAATGTATATTGTATCCATCACAAAAAAACTGTCAATAACTATATTAATTATTAATTTAATTTCATACAATCTAATTTGACTTGTTTTCGTTAACCTCACTGGGTCACTGTGCTCAACTAGTACCATTGGGCGCCGTGTTCAGCAAGTGCGCGGCGCGCGCTATCTCGTGCAGGGCGTGCGCCTTCCCGCCCGCCACGAGGCGGCACAGCGCCGCGTGCTCCAGCAGCGCCATGCGCAGCCGCCACGCCAGCGCCGCGCCGCTGCGGGACGCCGCCGCGCCCGCGCCGCAGCGGCCCGCGGGCGCGCTGGACTCTGATGCGTTGTCTTCGCTGGCTGGAACCGTTATGTTGGGATATTACTTATATTTGCCAATGAAACCGAAATCGGCGGAAGAGGGGATCGGAATGGGGATGGAGTGTTTTAAGACTAGGTTCCCAGGTTAACCCTGCTACATTGATACGTGTGGGATACAGTGTAAACTTAAACAAAAACCGGACAAGTGCGTGTCGGGTTCGTCCACCGACGGTTCCGTACGAAAATTAGAGGTCTGCTTTTCTGAAATTTACCTTAGCTTAAGCTAGGCCCCTTTTATCTTATGAGGTATAAAACTTGAACTGGCGGCTTTAATGTAAAATTTTGCCTCTCTTTTAATTTATATCATTTTAAATAATTTACCTGTAGATGTTAGCTGACGAATTTCATAATTCTAGGTCAACCAGTACTCTTTTAATTTTGATTCCCTTTATGGTGTCGAAATACGTGTTTTTTGCTATATAACTTTTTTTAAAACGATTTTTTTTAGGAAATCAAAGAACCAAAGAACTGAGTGTATGGTTTGAACGCCAAATCGATATCTCCAAGCGTTCATGAGATAAATGATTTTAACAGTCTGACGGACAGACGGACAAGAAAGATGATCTTATAAATGTTTAATTTTTCCATTATATTATATTATAATTCCATTTTTTTCAATCTACGGATCACTAAAAATGGCAAAAATATACAAGAACCCGACTCACAAGTAAGCTTATCAATCTGCGCCAATGCCTTCTCTGTGTACTTATGTGCTTTATCCATATAGCCGGCCTGCGCAGAGTGCATCACCGTCACCAGGTACACTAATACATAGAGCTGCTGGCGCGACAGCCACACGAACGACTCTCCTGATGCCACGCCGCATACCGCTGGAACATATGTAACACATTTATTTACTTTTTCTCAGTTATTAATTACATTTTAATTTTATATATAGCAAGATTGGCCTAATCTAATCAAATTAGTGTGAAATTGGAGTAGTGGAACACAATCCCATATTTTAAATATAATCATTTCCTGAAGTGGGTATTGAATCCACATCTATATCTATATAGAGTTTAAAAGTAGACAATATCTCACTGTGCCGTGGTCTAATATCAGAATATCTTAGATATTAATCACATTACATTGTACACACATATGTATATGCAGTTAAGAATAAGACTGATTGTACATTTGATAGTTGTGAATTTAATTCCCTTGCAAGACTTCCTTGCTTTTAAAGATATATTGGTCACTTAAAAATGTAAACATACCATATCCGCTTTTGGTTGTTAGGTACTAGTTAATTTTTACACTCTTTGAGCTAGAAATGGAGAATAATATTTTATACGACTTCACATATGACGATTGTCAGTTAAATTACACTTGGGGGAATATGTGATATTAAATTCTCGAAAATTTAACAGTTTTAGAAAAATGGAAGCATATATATATATAAGCATATAAGCGGAAAAGAGCATAAATCTTAAAAAATAAATGTGACTTACCATCATCATCTGGCCATGTAGGTGCCATTATAGTCTGAATGCTCTGCTGCAGTTGTTTCAGACAAGGTTTCACACTTTTCACTTGTCCAGCCATTAAGTAATGACATACCTAGAAAGAAAGAAAAAACTGTATCACGCACGGATGAGGGTAGGCAGAAGGAACCTAGTGTTAAGATACTCCATTCCTCAGTTTTCCACCGAATGTGGTGTTTTATTTCATTCCCTCGAGTGGGAATTGAATCTACAACCAGTGGCATTTACTTACAGGCACACTTTGTTCTCCTGCGCTACAACAGGCCTTGATATTTTATTGGAATTGATATGTTATTAGAATGATTGTTGTAATTGCTAAAATTATTTCATATACTAATTTAAATGCAAACTAAACTTTTTACAGTATTTTGATTTGTTTTTTTTTTTATATTTGTGGAAAACATGGCCAATTTAACATTGTACAATAAATGAAACCTTTTGAAGTATGGCCAAACAAATAAATTGTATGGGAAATCTATAATTTAGTTAAGTTACAATTTTTTTATAAAAATAATTTAAAAAAAAAAATCTATTGCATCATTTTTCCAGTGAGATATAAAGAAGCATTCCAATTAAAAAAAACTTTATGAATATTTAATTAATATTTTTAATATTTTAGTATACCCTTGTTGAATTTTTTAGAATCTTCAAAATAACTTAATAAAACAAAAACAAAATAGAATATATGGCTTAGTGGTTCAAATCTTGCTATGTAAAAATCTTCATGTTTTCTAAAAAATATTTTTCTTTCCTAAGAATTTCCTAAGAATAGAATAAGATTTTAAAGATAATAAGAATATGAAAATTATAAATTTACCTGTAATACAAGGAAAAACACCTTAAGGTACTCTTTTTGATGTACACTGCCGGCCCAAGTTTCTACCAGATGTCCGGCTTGATTCAATAAGGGTAACACTTCTTGTATTTTTTTGTCTATTAACAATAACTGAAACAATATGTGTAAGGTAAATTTGATTAAGGTACATAAAACTTTATTTATATCAAAAAAATCTTTAAATTATAAATAAATTATGTACATTATATTATATAAGATAAATCTTTAAGGAACCCATGTTTTTGCTAATTATAAAAACAGTGAAAAGTAAAAGGTACATGAAATTGTGGGTAGACAGAGAGAGAAGTCTAGTTAAAACAGAATCCATTCTAGGTTTCCTGCTCAAATTTAAGATGCTGCATATTGAGTGGAACTTTACTTTGTTTATCCTTTGCAAGGAAAGAAAATAATTGTAATATAATCCCCCCAGAAATCAAACCCACAATCATCATATTAAGAGTCACATGCTGTCCCACTGCACTGAATTTTTATTTAAATATTTCATATTAAATATTAAATATAATCTCATATAATATTTATTTTTAATATATCATATCTTGCAACTTACCATAACTCTACTAAGCAAAAACAATACTCGGGTATATGCTGCGTTAGATATCTGAGCATAATCAACTCCTACTCCCAGTAAACTACTTGCCACTTCATATTCTCTTTCTGTAGCGTGGATTTGCTGAAAAGATATTTAAGCTAAGCTATATTTTTGATTGTAAATATTTTAGAAAAGAACGAAAATAACATAATTATAGTTTTACATACACTAAAAATAATATAATATAAACAATTCTGATAGATATTCATAATCTGTTTATTATCTATTAGAATAATATATACTTAAAAAAATATTTTCATTAGATAGTTGAAACTATCATACTTACCGCCAATTGAAATATTAGCCTGCAATGCCAATATACACTGTGTTGTGATAGTTCAATTGCTTTTCGTAAAATTGGTTTCGAATGTGTTGGTTGGCCTTGTTGTTCAAAAAGTTCAGCAAGAACACTTGCTGCTTCGAATTTGACATCATCGAAGCCATTGATAGTCTGAGATAAGCACCACTGTAACGAAAACACTATATGACCCACTTCAACATCATTGTTTACATTCTATGGGAACCTATCGTTTATATCTCCGCTGTAAAACTATTACTAAAATTATGGTACACTTTTATACTCCATTGGATCTACACAGACACTTTTATATTAGCTTCCACACTCAATAAAATAACAAAAAAAACTTACACTCTGTTCCAAATGCGTTCTCGCCAAGTCGATGTTTTTAGTGTGTGTCAAAAGGATATTCCCAAGTTGTAAATGTGTTCTGGCCTCGACTCTTTGTGGTGGTTTGAAATTAAATACAGCTTGAAGGCACTGAATACAACTTTTTATGTCAGGAGGATTTGATGTACGGAAATGTTCCGCTAAACCAAGTAATGAAATATACCAAGCGTCCTGCGTTGACGCCATTTTGACATTTCTGCTTGGAGGGAGCAGTGTTGACAGCTAGTAATCTTCCATAAAATAACGCACAGATAAAAAAATCCTTCATTAATTATATCGAAAAATCCTTCATTAATTATTAATCCGCGGGGTGATTAGACAAAAAAATGGGTACGTTTTTTATATCATAATATCCAATTATTCCCCGAAGTAAAACTTCTATTTTAAGTAAATATCATTTTTATTTAAAGAGCAAGATTTTCTTAATAATAGCTGGTGATGTATAGAGAGACGTTAGGTCATAAAAATATAAATAAAATACATTTGAATGTCGTCGACTCGTCGTTTGAATTGCTATATAGTACAAACGTTGGATTAAGTTATAAAGGATTGTTTTTATTATTCTTTCATTCATTGTTATTAAGTTTTGTGCATTGGTATAATTTCAGCTTCATGCTGTATCCCGCACACAGCAGGATAGGCAAAGAGAACCTAGTGTTATGACCCTCCGTTCCCCACTTTCTACCGAATTCTGAAGGCGTGTTGAGTGGGAGGATTCAACGCCGCGCTTAGCCTCGACATCAGAGCGAAGAAATGGAAATATAAATTTAAGTAAATATTTCATCTCCTCGAGTGGTGATCAAACCCACAACCGGTCAGTCTTACAGTCACACTTCGTGCCGCTGCGCCACGACTGGCTTCATTGGTATAATTATGATTTATATTTATAAATATCGACGTAAATCTTTACATGCATACAACATTATGATATATAGGGAGATGAGAGATACAGAAGTCAATGGTCAATCATGGCACAAGCGTGTGACTGTAAGCGCGACAGGTGGGTTCGATCCCCAACCGAAAAAATAAAGTATTTCATTTCTCAAAGCGCGGTGCGGCGGAACTTATTCCGCCACCACTTCTGGCCTCTAATATTTGGCGGAAAGTGGACACAGAGTATATTAAGGTATAACACTAGATTGCAACTGAGTACCTGACGGATACAACATGAGTTTAATAAATGGCGTGAATCAAAAACGTTTTTATATTAGTATGAAGATACATTGCTGTCACTGACTCTTATTTAGAACTTTAATAGGTAAAGAATTTTGTCGCGTATGATTTTTACGTAACTTTAAGTTTCAGTTTTATACTACTTATAATATTTGCATAAGAGTTGTAAGAGCTGTCAGGATTTTCATGAATTCTTTTAATAATTTAGCGAAATAATTCTTCGCCAATAATGTTTAGGACTCAGGTTTTGGAAGCTTTTGAGAAGAGTGTTACGAAATTTCGTGGTAAAAAGATGAATAATAGTAATCATTCAAGATATTTAATTAATTAATAAAATATCATGAATGAGTACTAATTTATTTTTAAGTTTAAAGGTTAATGCGATGTTTATTTGTTTTCAACAAGAATCTTTCCCTTGGCAATGCAAATAGTTTTAACTTAAAGATGTTACGCTTATTACGTTAAGTTTTTTTTTACACATTAGTACATTTTTATATCCATAATATAATTTAATATAATAGAGGGTGCCCTGACTAATATCTGTCCGATATTTGTTCTTAGGGGTACGCATCTCCGAATGTTCGAGACATCACTTGTTATATCTCTAGTCCACTAAAATGGTATCCCTTACTTTTAATTTCCAATTCTACTTATTCTTTACCGTCTCAGTTTTTCCTCACAAAGGGGTTTTGGAGTTCAGATGGCAGTCGCTTCATATAAAAACCATAATGTACAGAAACAGGGAGAAACTGGGTACGGCTAGGGCGACAAGTATTCAGGTGGAAACTGCGCTTTGCAACGTAGAATATTGGCTATCTAACCGGACCATGCATGGATCTCGCAGGTGTACTCATGAGACGTCGGATCCAGTGTGCTTTCCTTTAGGAACCTCGCTGGAAGTGCCATAAGTTTCGTAAAATCGGACGGGGTTATACACACTGGGTGACCTTCGGGTGGAAACCTTTCGGGTAGGCCTCGAATCATGTGATGGTTGCTGAATGGACCAATGCAGACCGATTTCCTGGTAGAAGTGAAGTCATAATCTTTCATCAATTTCAAGGCAATCATTGCGGCGGGCAGACGAGTTCTTCGCGTATTTAAGGGAGGACGTGTCATCGACAGGGAGATATAGTGGTGGATTGACAAGGTGCAACAGATGACTCGTGAAAAGGGGGTTGACTTTAATTACCCCTATTACAAGAAAAGGGGTAGTGTTAAGATTGTGGTAGTTAGATAGGGGCATTAATCTTATGAATCATACCATGAATCCTTCGAGCAGAATCGGGCACAATGGACGCCATTTTCACTCTTAGAACTTTGACGGAGGCATACACAGGAAAAAGAATTAGCTCTGCTCTTCTTCTTCATGTGGCCTTTTTAGGCCTTTGACTGTGTGCCTCATCAGCGTATCTAGGTGGCGTTGCGATCTTAAGTAATCTCTGACGCCTATATTGAGATTATCATAAACATGTACCACGATTCTGCTTCTATGATTAGGACTACTGTTGGTGACACTAAGCCCTTCCAGATTACAATAGGGTTTAACTAGGGCTCAGCACTTAGTCCGTTCTTATTCAATGTGATGCTCAATACTGTCTCGGCTCACATCTCATCCAGCCTCCATGGCTGATGATGTATACCGATGACGTACTATACCATCATTGACGAGAACCAACAAATGCTGAAGCGTAAAGTGAACCTCTGGAGGGGTGCGCTTGAGAAAGGTGGTCTTACACTAAATGTGTCGAAGACCGAGTACATGGCCTGCTGGAGTCCGGAGTCGAGCACTATCCATATAGGTCCTGAACCTGCCGTTAAGTTGGAAAAGTTCAGGTATCTTGGATCCGTTACGCACGAGTTTGGAGGAGGTACTTTTTATGTACACATTTCATGAGTATAAAAGCAAAGCTGACGCTTCAGTCACAAAATATCCCCAGCCCAATCGATGGTCGCAAGTCTAGGTTCGAGTCTCGCATAGGATGCCCTTTGCTGCCAATGACATGCTTGCTAGTGATGTTCCGACAAAAATTTGTTACATGTTCCAGCTGTTCTCTTCCGGCTTTGCAACACGTTTCAAATTTCGTTCCGGATGTTCCTTTTTTAGGGTTCAGAGCCTCAAGGTAAAAACGAAACCCCTACAGGATCACTTTGTTGTCCATCTGTCAAGATCATTTACCTCGAGATCGGCGGAAGGTATCAGGTTGAAATGAATATCAAATATACAGGTCTTGAAGGTCTTGCAGCATATAGAATAATCAAGCTTCTAAGTCAACGCAATCAAAAGATACGTGTAATCAAAAATTATTAGGTACTTTCCTTAATTCAATTACCGAATTCTTATAAACATCTTCCAGCTCCTTCATACTATCTAGCACCAAAGTCGTCATAAGACAAATCATACGAGGCCAAAGTTAAAGGTGTTGCAATTTTAAATATATTCAGACCATGGTGGCTATCTACCACCAAAGTACTTGTTAAGATTCGTCGAACCCCATCGAATTTAAGCTCATATGATTCGTCATATGAGCTTGGGGGCTCGATGGGGTTCTGTCACTTAATTATTAAGTTCCTATAGCCATCTTCTAGCTGCATCGTCAGAGCCTGATTACTAGCAGTAAAGTATTAAATGGTCATAAAATCCGTCTCCCTTTCATTTGATACCCACGTTGGCTTGTTTGAACAAAAATAAGTACACAAATTGCCATTTTTTACTAGCGGCCATATAGGATTTGAGTTTTTTGAATGTATTGTATTCTACAAGTTAAGCCCTTTCATTCGATATCCACATGGGGTTGGTTGTTTTGGAATATGTACGGCACCATTTTGTTACGGCAGTCATATTGGATTAATAGCAAAACTAAATTTATATAATTGCATTGTCACGGGTAATAAAGATATTCCATACCAAATTTCAGCTCAACCGGACGATGGGCAGGTGGATGAAATTTAGCTTGCAAGATTTAATTATAAACAAACATTTGGACAGGTGAACTAAATAAAAGCTTGCAAAATAGATATTTTAGAAGGTATCAGTTTTAAAATACGCCGTTTGCGCCCTCACCCTCGACAACGAGCGCGGTCACGGGCGCGGGCGAGTTGGAGGTCGAGGCGCGTACTTAATTTCTTATAACACCTAATTGTCTATTAACTATACTAATATTACCAAATGCGTTAATCTCAGAAACTATACTTTTTAATTAAATCAAACTAACGAAAATCAAATTATTATATTTTCAATAAAATAGGTATTTTTAATTTAAAAATAATAAATTTAAAAATAATTGGTTTATGTTCTACTACATCAATAATAGTCCCCAAAATATTTTTTTCTTAAATATCTTCCATATACAGATAACAATCTGTTACGATTTTATTATAATTATAGATTATGAAACAAAAATACAATTCCCAGTAATAAAAAAGTATGTTTATAAAGTTTTTTGCAACACTTAGAATCAAAAGGCGAAATATTATTTTTAGGTATACAATATATTTATATTAAAATATATAATGATATAATATAAATAAAAATTCTTATTCTAAATTTAAATGTTATATTATATAATTAATATATGTTGTATTGTAATACTTGATAAGAAACCATATTGTATATTCTTTTAATAATATGTTTATATTTGCTTTTTGTAATATTAATATCTTAAAAAGATGAAGGGTTGAATTTTTATAATAAAACTAATCATATTTATAATAATATCTTATGAAATTTATTCATCAATTGTTAATTCACCACTGTTGATGTCTGCAATAAGGTCATGAGGTGGTCTTCCATCTATAGTGCAACCTACAGATTGGGCTGTTCCAAGGATCTCTTTTACTGTTCCTGAGAGATACCTTGCCATTGATCGTGGCCTCATAACTTTAGCAATGCCAATAACATCTTCCAATGTGATGTTACCATTATGTTTAACTGGAAATTTAAAAGATAAAATGTTAGTTGAATTCATAGATATAAATTATTGTGCAATATATATACTTTTTAATTTTAGTATGATGGAAACTATACCAACATGATTTGTATCTACTTAATAAGCTTTATTATTTTACTTTTAATTCATTACAGTAGAAATTTATAAGTGATTTAGATTGATAATATAAGATCATGATAATTTGATAAAACTTACTATTTTTCTGCTTCTTACGGTCACGAGGAGGCTCTTTCAAAGCTCTGATGATAAGTGCTGCGGCAGAGGGCACTACAGATATCTGCGCCTGTCTGTTTTGAACAATCAGCTGCACTGTGATCTTCAGTCCTTTCCAGTCTCCAGTAGCTTTAGCTATATCATCACCAACTTTCTTGGGGGACTGTGGCATAGGCAAAATTATTAGAACACAGAACTATTAAATAACTCAAATAAAATCTGATACATACAAGAAGTAAAAACCTAATAGCAACACTATGAAGCCTGGTCCGCGACTCCTTATTGGGCATTCGGAGTAGCCGCGACAGGGAAATGGTATCCTGAGTCGCGGGTTCCTTCCATCCGCCACCCGGAAGGACGCGCCTGGTAGGGAGGCACCCCCCAGGATCATACATCACACGACGAAATTGTCAATGCGAAATTGTTATATGTTATAGAATGATATCTACTTTAGCCACTTAATTAATTAAAAGTTGATATTTAATATTTTAAACTTACATCTGATTGAATATTCGTCAAATATTAAACTGGCATATATTTTTTTACTCTGTTCAAGATAACAGGAAAACTACAAAACGATTGATTTCACATTGACAAATTCGTGCGGCGTTACCATCCATAATGCATTTTATATAAATTGTTATTCAATAATCAATAATAACTAATAAATCTAAATGCCCAATGGTAGTAACGTCTGTAAATGTGCACATACGTGTTGGATTCATAATTAAGTATCATTTGTGATATTATTCAGAGCTCATACTAATTGATAAATAGGCTCATACTAACCTAATCTATCAAAATGATAACCTATAAATTTCACTCGTTTCAAATAGAAAATAATACTTACCAGACCCAAGGGACCAATTTTAGGAGCCAATGATGAGGTAGCACCAACTTCTCCTCCAACACATCTCAAGTTAACTAAAATTTAAAAGAACCAATGTAAGCACTTAATGTTAATACAATTCTAAGCAGAAACACCGATATATAAGTTCTTACCGATTTTAATTTCGTTAGGATCGAACTTAGGAGGCATTGTTCTGAATAAATCTAATATCTATTTTAGATATTAAACAAAATCCAAAGAGATTACTTTGGATTAAAAACTGAACTGCACAAAAACGTTCCGTGAACGTTGACAGCTCGTTGTAAAAGAACAAATAAAAAATAAAATAACTAGACACTGACAAATGACATCTCTAAAATAAATGTTGTCAGATTTAATTATTATGTAAAGCTAGCTATACACACGCAATAATATTGGCAATACAATATTGATCGACATATAGCCCCGCAAACTACGCAATACACTGATCTGAAGCTGTATTCCTGAATATTAAACTTATTTCTAATAATCAACTCACGGATGGTTTGTGGGGTAACATTTTTCTATTTATACATTTTATACATAACATTTTTCTATTCTACTCTTTTGAATCTTCATGCTTTGTAACTTCCACGGCATTCATCTGCAGTGTAATGGAAACAGAATAGTACAAAAAATAAGCTACTTGAGCTTATCCATACCTCCATACCAATATTATAAACTCTGTCTGTTTGTCTGTGATGCAATCAAGGCCAAACCGCTGATTGTAATAAAATTTCATATAGAGATACTTGAGGGTCTTTGGATAGACATTTTTTTCTCATATTTGTAATATTCTCTATATATAATAGGTTCTGATTTTTGAACGAGACGAAGAAAGGACGGAATGCAAGATCAGTGTAAATGATAAGATATTAGAACAGGTGA
>DWAO01002005.1:0-17015 GCA_018230605.1 Heliconius congener
GTATGTATGTATGTATGTATGTATGTATGTATGTATGTATGTATGTATGTATGTACGTACAATGTATACGTATGAAATTTATATTGGTACATTAAGAACTATTGGTAAGTTAAAACAAACTAAAATTTACATTTCAGCATAATATGTTTTTAAATGGATACTTACACAGACAAAAAAAATGTCCATACAGTTCATCGATATTAAGAAAGAGTTTGTAGATTAATTTAACAATATACACTCAGACGTAATTAAAATAGGACACTATCACACTACGAATTAAAAAAAACCAGTACCACCACTATTACCTGCAAATAATAGAACTCTTCAGATTTTTAGTTTTTTGTAAAAAGCATACATGTATATCCATGAGAAAACCATAAGTTAAATAAACGATATCTATATAACAGTCGTAAAATGTTTACTTGTTGGTTAGCCTTAGTACAAAGGAAGAAAGTCCCGCCTTCCGACTAAATCACGTTTGATCAGTTGGCGCGTGTCAGTGTACCCTTTGAGATGTGTATAACGAATACAAGCGATACAAGGGGGCGTCGTGGCGCAGCTATAAAGCGTCTGTTTGTGAAGGTTGTCGGTTCGATTCTCAATCGAGGGAATAAATTATAAATATAAATAATAGTTTTCATGAATGTCGAATAACACTTCAAGAAATGTTAAGAAAAAGCAACAAGACAAAGTGTGACATTAAATTAATTAAAGGCAATAACTACCCTACCGGGTTCCCTATGCCTAACATTATAAGCGTGAAGTGAAAAAAAACAACCTCTAAAAGATTTTTTTAACATCACGCTTTATTCCGTACATCGCAGAGTAGACGACGGGAACCTGCACACTGCATTTTTTCTGCATCATTCTTTCGAGTGGAGATTTAATTCAAAATCGTCACTTTTACAATTAGACCACCGCGCCACGACCTCAAAACATTAAAAATGCAATACAAATAGTAATATAATGACTAATGAAAAACTCTCTTAAAACAAATTCCTAGATAAGATCTAGAAAAAAAAAACAAGATTTAGCGGATCTAAGAGTCAATACCAGTTATAGATGCTTACAAAATACAAGTGTTACTGTTGTTGGCACTATTTTTAACGAGTACACTGCACTCTAATTGAGAATATCATTTCATTAGTCAAATATTCAAACACTTTAATTATTGTCATTTAAAACGCGCGGCGTTGAGCCCCGTCACTCGACATTTAATTTTTTTTTTTATTTAATTTTTTTTTAAATTGATTTAATAGAAATTTTATTATCTAAAATTTTTAATAGTATATTTTATATTTTTGTGTTTTTATCTGATAAATTTTAATTTGATCATGTGTTATTATTGTCAGTTATCTGTAATTTTTTATGTGGAAACTTGATTGGAATGTGTATAATTTTATATTGTGTAATGTTTGTGAATGTTTCCCTAATAAAATAAATAAAAGTATACCGTATATAGTTAGCAGGTTAGAGATCAACATATCCCGTTCTCTGCTTTTTGCCTAAAGATATCGAGTGGCGGAACTTAACGCCGCACTTTTTATTTCATAAGAACGGTTAAATAAAACATATGACACGATGGCCTTTAAAGTCTACGTTGCATAACTATAGGTAAAATTCAATTATCTCTAAAAAGATAACCTTATTAGACTTGATGTAAGATATAGATAAAGTTCCATGATCGTTTAAATTAAGGTAATGAATATTGTATTATTATCAAGGTTTTAAATGGTTAATCACAACCAGGAAAGAAATGTATAAGGAATTTATCTTTTTATAAGGTTCAATGTTTTTAGTTTACATCTCCTCCTCTTTCTCTCTCTTCCTACATAAAAAATCATAATAATAATATGTACCATGTTTTGTTTTTGTCCTCAATTGTTACTCTAGGGGTAAGAATTTGCCGTTTCTGCTAAAGTAAATCTAAAAACCGTTGTTTTTTTTATCAAAACTACCGATTTGAAATAAAAGTTAGACGTTTTGGGACGTTTGGAGGATTAGAAACAGTGCCAATAGAAGTTTAAATACATTGAACTTCATAAAGCATTTTAATTCTGTTCACTCTGGGTAATTATATCGTAAATGTCCTTGTCATTGGCAAAATCTATTGATATTGTTTAAAGTTTATTATTATTTTACTTATTATTTATGTGAATGTATACGGGTATTCAAAGGCAAGACGTATAATCGTAGAGGTGCCAATGATCTCATCGTTGGCTTCAAGAAGCTAAAAGTGATTAATAACCTGGCACTCAGGTACCCAGTGTCTTGCGAAACATTCACACAGTTAAGTGGGATCGTAACAGTATTCCACGCCTACGAATCTCACGATATCGATAGTTGCACCAATTTAGGTTGCCAAACTATGTTTTTATATAAATAACAGGGAACTATGCAGTAGCAAGAGTTATATTTTTACGCCTAATGCACCACATTTGGCAAGATAGGCAAGGATAGCTCAGTATATTCTGTTGTTAATTTTCTACTAGACTTATTTAGAGTAATTTCCAGGGAATCTAATAAAAGAATAGTTCTTTACAAAATGTGTAGACCGACGGAGCTTCTTTTGATTTAAGTTAATTACTTCAAAAACACCAAAATTTCATCCTGAGTCGGACAATTTTTTTAAAATACTACATTACACATATACAAACTTAGCATTTTTAACCCGTACATCTCTTGGACTGGTTGGCACTTGACTCACTTGTTACAACTATACAATGTCACCGATTGGAAGATCACTTGAACTTTAGTGAAGAAGATGAGCGGACAGGTCAGTAGGTTAAAATATTGTAAGTGAGAAGCTACAGTGATAATAATTAAAATGTTTTAATAATAATAATTTAGTGGAACTTTTTGTTGTTTTTTAATGGTTTATAGAAGTGGATATACGTCACCATACCTACCTTCAGTATTTTGTAAATAATGTTTTTTTTCAGCTTCAAACCTAATCTTTAAACTAATACTTCTGTTTATTTTTATTATTAATACAGAATATGAATAGTTATTGAATCACTTTTTTTTTTTTTTAATATTTATTTCGCATCCTTACAATAACAGTGTTGTTAATCGTATTTTTATAATGATATTTACCTAATTATTTTCATTGACTTTGAGTTTGATTTAAGAGTTTTATAGTTGAATATGTATAAGTACAATAGACGCGCATTGTGATATCGTCTAAGCGAACGAAGACGGGAGCAGAACGCTAGTTTATTATTGATCTACCTTTGTAATGTAGCACAGAAGTAAGGAATTTTCAAATAAACATCCAAAAGGGTATATGTAGTATGAATAAACGAACGTCACGGCTGGGAGGGACGATAAGATAAGAAAGAGCGCAGCGTCCGATCACGATGCAGTGATAATATATCTAGGAATTATGTTTTCACATGAATAAGATTATGCAGTATCTTGTATAATACTTTGAAAGTATTCTACAAGATATGATATTATATATATAAAGTTGTAAAATCTTATTCATATACTAAAGAAAGAATTATATTTTTAACATTTTTAAAGTACTATTTTCCACTCAGAAAATTTTTTTTCCGCTTCACGTTGTGTATTTTGCACGTAGCAGGGTAGGTAGAGGGACCCTGGGAGGATTTAAAAAAATATCCGTTCTCATATTAAGTCACTTTCGTTTCTTGCTTTCAGCTGAATTCTGGAGGCCTTGTGTGTTGCGTGGCTGACCTCAACGCCGCGCTTTGCCTCGTTACCAGAGTGAAGAACTAAATAATTTTAAATATTTTATCCTCATGAGTAGAAATCGAAGCCACAATCTGTCGTGTTTACAATCGCACACTTGTGCCCCTGCGCAACGGCTGGCTTCAGAAAGGTAAAAATATTTCTTATAAAACGCATACATATAAATGATAACTTAGCGCAATTCAAACCCCGTGTCTCTTACAAACTATGCAAGGAAGGAAAATATATAAAGGAAAGGAAATACGCGTAAAAAATGTACGTAGGAAATGTCTTGTACCTTAAATCGGTGGACTTTTTTAAAAACTAATATTTCTAAACCTATGGCTAAAATGAGCAGACGGCTGAGTGATCTACACACAAGAGTCACCATTTGGTAATTTGAATTTATTTTATTTATGATGGAACGTTATTAATAAATAAATAACTATTAAAATTAAATTTGTAATAGAAATATCCAGCCTTGACATTTGAAATATTTTGGCAATGTCTTGCGATATAATTAGCGTGGCGCAAGGGCACAAGGGTGTGACTGTAACGCGACGGTTGATGTGGGTTCGATCTCCATATTTTAATTTTTTCGCTCTGGCACCAAGGCAAAATCCCGGCGTTGAGTTCCGCCACTCAAAACGCAATGCCGCGAAACATATGACGCAGAAAGAAGAATATATGTAATAATTATTATTCGTTTATATCTGACTTTAAATAAGTAAGTACACTTTTTGTTGTAGCAAAAAGTAGCACTTTCTTATTATTATCTATAGGATATATTATAAGTGTCAGTCTGTAATTTCTATATAACATTATTATTCAAGTGCATTAAGATGTTTACACGACACGGAACGAGAGAAAATATTTTATTTTTTTTGTTTGTCCAGGCTAAATACGGAACTGCTGAGCTATTTTATATGGGACTTTTACTAGAAGATGAAGATGAAGTTAAGGAGCAACAAATATATATTCTTTTTTTTTATTTAATAATTCATAATATTAAGTAAATCAATAAACGCCATATTCAGGCGTGTAAAGGCGCGGATATGAAGCTAATTTTGAATAAAAACAATAAACAGTTGCATTAATGGTTCAAGGCCGGTCGAGGCGAAGGAGCACAAAGTGTGACTGTAAACACGACTGGTTGTGGGTTCGGTCTCGGTTCGGTCTCTCGAGGTAAAGCGCGGTGTTGAGTTCTGCCACCCACTACGCAATGCCTCCAGAATTCGGCGGAAATGGGTGAACGGAGTGCCCTAACACTAGGTTCCCTCTGCCTACCTTGCTGTGTGCGGGATACCGCGTGAAGCTGATTTAATATATTTTTTTAATGGTTCAAATACAATTAGCTTAATATTTCACTTGGGAAATACTGTATGTTAAAATTAATATAAGATAAAAGTTAATACGTAGATAGCTAGTATTTATATGATATATTGGTCTGGTCGGAGCCAAGCCTAATAGTTAAGTTCAGCTACTTAATACTAAATTGGCAAAAAAATAACTCCGAAGCGAATTATAATTATACATATATTCTCAGTGGCAACCCTGAAAAATATAATGATAAATATTAAAAGTGAAATAAAAAAAATCCTTACCAGTTCAGTGATATCTATAATACAACAAGTCAATACTCGATGTAGTTGTTTTATACCCGTTAACCCTATCTGTGCGTAGGTATATAAAAAGCTATCGTGAAGCCAACGAACCATTTATAGGCGTAAAATGAAAATCCCAAACAAAAGCGTCTCTCTCATTCAATTCAACTAATAATAAATACATCACTAATTGGGCATCTACATATGATATTATAAAGCTGAAGAGTTCATTTCGCTGAACGCTATATAATCTCAAGAATAACTGGTTCCGATTGCAAAATATTTTTGTGATGGATACTCCGTATATCGAGAAGGAGTTTGATTTGGTTATTTCCATTTAACCATACGAGTGAATCCGCAGGTTAAGGCTAGTATTTACAAGATAAATATACAATAATAGCCGTTCCCATAGCTTTTCTTTATTGCATTAACACCCAAAACGGATTGGCGAAAGCACGTTTCCAGGCGAATCACCATAATTGAGCTCTTTCGTTCGCTTCCTTTGACCCCGGCTAACTACCGTAATATAACGTCCCGATACGGGAATACTGATTCTATCATCACTTGTTCGTAGACTTTATTGTCTGCTTTTATGGTCGGCGAATATTCTCAGATTTTCAATTTTGATTTTGGTATTTATTTGATTTTAAGTGGATTCGACCATTTTGGTCAAAGGTCAAAGGTACATTAGAAATTTCCATATTGTGGTACATATATTTGTTGAGTGCTACGATTCAGTTCGGTTGGTTTATATTTTTTGGTTGGTTGGTTGAGTTCCGCCACTACACGCAATGTTTTAAAAATTCAACGGCAAATGGGGAATGGAGTGTCTCAATACTAGGTTCCCTACTGCGAACTCTGCTATACCTAAGCAGAATACAATGTGAAGCTAAAAAAATATTTATAGTATGTTTGTCTATATAATCAAAATGTAATCAGAATTTAATGCAACATTTATAGTTAGTAAGTAAAGTTTTGGGTAACTAGAGTTCAAAAATCGCGTTAGGTCTCTCCTAACGCGAAAGAGAAATAAAAATTACAAATAGCAAAAAAACCTCGCAAGAACCACGTAACATTGAAACGGCAAGTAAAATACAATTTAAAATTGCGGTTTTGGTTAAAATATCCATCTATACATAATAACTAGACACGTTTATACTAAAACGTAGTTTTCGTGACTATTGTTTTTAATAGGTTCATTGATTCAAAGATGGACACGTGCTGGGTGTCACGCGAGCGCACACGCATCCGAGTAAAGTATATTATAGCAATAAGCGTGTTAAGGATTAAATTGTATCCATCTTGTAGGAACTGCGTGACAAATATATTCTTTAATGCGTCAAAGTTTATTGATTAGTGGGACGGTCTCCTGTTCGTTATCTTTGAGTTCTTATACTTACTCAAGGGAAATTGCACACTTTAGCTTCACCTATATTGAGTAATAAATATGCCGCCTCCACTTAAGGTCCGAATAAATTGAATAAAAACAGAGACATTTATATTTTTATTTTTATTTGTATTTTTATTAGTAATCAAAAATTTACCACTATATAACTTCGTATAATGTTTAAAGTTTTTTTTGTAGCAAATATCTTCCTCGTGGTCTTTAAAGCAATTTAAAGGATCTCAACTCCTTAGATTACGTAGGATGATAAACTGATTAGTATGTTGTCAAGAAAGAACAGCCTCAAATGTCTGAATAGCAGCAAAATTGTATTTTATAACGTATACGTTATTTGAAAATATGTGAGACAAACAGTCTACAAGATGTGCTTCAAATATTTTACATGTTAATAAACAATGATCTACACCATTCCTTAAGTGCCTACACGAAACCTAACCTATTACCTCCTTTATGTATGTGTACTACTTCTAAATAGTACTGAGACCCACTGTGAGAACTATTCAGGCGTTGAATACAAAACTTTAAGCACGCGATACATACAGTGTGTTACACACTTTACGTCGGCATTATTAGTACTCAAAATATTATACCAATACAATTTATTGTAGGCACGGCTGCATAGCGGGAAGTGGGGAATGGAGTGTCTTAACACTGTGTATCGTAAAGCCTATCCTGCTATATACGGGATAAAGCGTGAAGCTAATAAAAAAAAATAAACTGAATTATTAATTTATTATTACTTATTCTCATTTATTCAAAGAAAATAATAAAGAGTCTACTATTTATAAATATACGTTTATCGCAGGAAATTATCAGGCTTATAAGATAGCGTTATCGTTGATTGTACCAATCTTTTTATAGTATGTTCTATCTAGTTCTATCTATATATTTATATTTATACTGATATTAAATAACAATATGGAAGTTTATTTAACGTATTTATATTAAATTTTAATTGAAGTCCACCGTATGTAGGCATAGAAATAGGACATAAGTAGTATTTGCACATATTGTTAAATTCATGGTAGTGTGTGTTATGTTTTATTCATAGAATTAATATACTTTATAAGAATGATTATTGAAAAATATTCGCGTTCAGCACTTCTTATACATATGAACTATATGTGTGCCAACTTTTATACTCCTCTGTCCGTGCAATTTTCATAAGGGGTCCAAAGTTTTTGCTTCACGTATTAATAAATGATATAGATAATTGTGTAATTTCAAAATAAAAACCTACACAATTTATAAGTTAACGAAATTATATTTTCATTACTTAAGGTTCCTATTGATGTTGTTGTGTGAGTAGATGGGAAACATGTAAAATATTTTATTTGTATTTTTTGTTTGTTTTTCTACTCTTCTTTAAATTTGACAAAGAAAACATATATGCATAAAGTAATTTTAGCTTCACGCTGTATTCTGTTTATAAGAGGGTAGGCTGAGGGAACCTAGTGAATTAAATTGTGCCGGTTTCCATTTTCCGCCCAAATTTCGAGACTGCGTGTTGAGGCTCAACGCGCTTTCTCTTATCACCAGAGAGAGAATATAAAAAAATCTTTGTGTGGGAATCGTTCCTAAAACCTTCGCGTTGACAGTCAGACGCTATACTACTGCGCCACGATGGCCTAGTTACTTTGTAACATAACATTTTAATTAGATAGAATTATAATTGTAAATCCCAACATAACAAAGGCATAACGGGTTCCGGATCGTTCTGTCGATAACCGCGGCCCACAGCGCAAAGCGATAACACCGCGGCGTCCATCCTAGAGACGAATCTCATAGATATCCACCATCTAATGTTGCCGTAAATTTATGCAGAAGCAAAGATATGCTCCAGATCAATTTTACCTCAAAATGTATGTAGGACGAAAATCGGGAACGGAGTGACTTAACACCAGGTTTCTTCTACTTATCCTTCTATGATTGATGCTGCGGGATACAGTGTGAAATAAAAAAAATGAAAATGTGTTTAATAAATTACACTCTTTAAACGCCACGTCAATTATTTTGTAATTTTAAACAATTTTCTTTTTATTTAAAAAGAAACAGCGTTTTATGAGCAATAATCGCTAAATTTGGAAAATAAAAAAAAATTGACAATTACTTCAACAATCGATATGAATTTTTTTTATTTAAATAATATTGAAATAATCTTCGATATTATACCTTAATGAAGAATTTTCAAACTGGTTTTACTGATAATTTTTCTTTAATATTGGCATTTCATAGCGTCATTTTTTTATATTGAGTAGGACACAACGTCTGATATAAACATGACGGTTGAGAGTTCGATTCCCACTTGGGGTAATGACATATTTTTATAATAATATATATAATATTTATAATAATTTTTTAATAATTTAGATAAGAAAACCAAATGCTCGTACTCTACACGCAATATCGATAATTTGGCAATGCGTGGGAACCGTAATGTGTTACAAACACTAGGTTCCTTCCGCCTATCCTGCTATAAGCAGGATAAAGCGTGAAGCGAAAAAAAACAAATATATAAAGTTATTTCCATCAAGTTCGTTTTAAGGCTTAAAACCTTTGTAATTCATATAGAAACAATGCGAGATGAAAAGATTACGGAACGTATTGAAGATACGGATCTTTACAGTTAAAATGCAGTGTCATAGTGAGAATGCGCATCATTGCATTCCAAAGTCACTGAAGATACTTCGAATTCTGCTTTGTTCATTTAAGGAATGCGCAAAATTCTTGTCTCTTGCCTTTATTTGAATAGTAAATGAAAGCTTCGTGTCAATTTTGTTAACATCCTTGATTTACATAAAAACTCGGAAAGTATTTACTGGAACGTATAATTTTGAAATTTTATTGCCTCTGCAGTTTACGATTTTTTGGCTTGCATGTATCTGAATAATATTATTCAATTTATGGCAATTTCTTCTATGAATTTATTTTCAAAATTAAAAATATAGTTGGGTATACTTTTATGATATTTATAGTTGTTTCGGGCACTTGTATTTCGTATTTGAAGTTTCGTTTTGGTAGATAACATGTATCCAAATTACCGAAATAAAGGAGAAAGCTTATTAGAGCTAATCATAGCAATCTAGTCAAGTTAACAAATAAAAACTAAACCAACATTCAACGCAAAAGTGACCAAAACGACAACAACAACAACACAGAAACTACAACGGCAACATTGTGATATTTATAAGAATATTCGTACAAAGGTGTTTAGATGCACCGGCAACGGCAACGGCAACGACAACGGCTAAGAAAAGCTATTCTTGTTCAACTAAAAATACGGGCATTCAACATGGCGCCGTTTGTGATGCAGTTTTTATGCATCTCGCTAAATATCTAAGACGAGACAGTCGTCGGCAAGGGCCACATTGGCTCGGTCGGTCCGTTCGCATTCCGCCACGTCTGGCGCGGATTATCTTCGCGGCGAGTAATTTTCGTTGCAAATTGATTAAGCGAAACTCTTGATTCCATAGATATATATTTTTCTTTATTGGCGTTGTTATGGTTCTTTTTGTGTGAATTACTTTCGATCGGAGGCAAGAGGCGGTCAATAAATCGCTTTATTGCTGTGAAGTTTTCTTTTCCAATTCCGTTTTTATAACATATCGTGATCGCTCAAACATATACTGAGATATATATCTTTCATGTTATGTGTGCTGTTATTGAGTCTTTTAAAATGGCCTTTAAATATGCGATATCGAAGGCAATTTGGCTCGTAATCATAAATTGCACACGACAAAATACCATACGTTGATCATTCAAAAAAAAAGCCAATCTAGAAATTTGCTATGCTATTAAAGTATGACCCAGAATTGCGGCTTGACTGGTATATGTATTTGGATTGAGAGAGACTAAGATTAACGACATCCAAAATCGTGATTGCCTTAATTAATTGGTTGTTAGATTCTGGCATTCTAATTTCAATAACAAATAACAGGTATCTACACTAATAGTTATTGCTCTGTAAATAGCTCGTTATATCTAAATAGGCCCAAATTTGCCAACGAAAATATACTATACATTTAATATTTTTTTCTGCTCACACTTTATCCCGTATAACATGGTAATACGACAGATCAAAATTAAGTTACGAAAGAGGTAATCAGAGCAGAAAATTCTAAATGTTTGCCTAAACGGGGACCGAACCTACAACCATCACATTTACGATCAGCCCGGTACAGTAAATATAACAACACAATAATTTCGCGTAAAGAAAACTCAAGCGAAGTAAACGCTTCGATATAATACCGTTGTCCATTTTCCATTCTGACGGCATCTCCGCCACCTTACCGTAATAGACGCGCATTCCACTTTCTGAAGATATTCTGCGCGTACGCACGGAATTCACTTGGTCCTAAACAACAACCGTTTATTTATTCACAGGATTTCGTGCCATATGTGTATATGGAGAAAGCTTATATTTGAATCAATCCAAAGTCAGATCCGGAGATTAGAACATGCTGCTGCATTAAATTTTGTTTATTGTCAAAGCAATTTGTACTCGTTTATTGGCTGAGCCTCTTTTTATGGGAGACTATTATCTAGGGCTCGTGTTGTTTTAAAGTACGCTTAGTTTATTTACGTTTATTATTGAACGATACAAGTAAACGGGGAAAATGCAGCAAAACGTTCATTTAAATCTCAGAACAAAATGACTGTTGCAACTATTCAATAAACACACAGACAGACATAAATAATTTGTGAGAAATCTATTCCTTGTCATCAAGTCACGGAACCCTAAAATGGCCTAAATACATCCATATGTTTTTATGTAAATTTTCGTATATATTTATTTAAGTTGTTATTTTTATAATGATCCACCATTTTTATAAATTGGAAGATCAAAAACATTTTCTTGGTCTATTTCTAAAAGCAATTCGATGTTAACGGCAATTAGGTAAAATTGGCTGGCTTGTAGACCTTGTATAACTAACGTAAAATATGTTTTTGCCATCCAATACTGAACTAAATAGGTTCATATTTAATGATTAAGACGTCGTGGCGCAGTGGCACAGTATGTGACTGTCATGTGCGACCGTAGTGTGTTTGATTCTCACTTGCGGAAATTAATTACTTAATTTAATATTTTTATTCTCTTCGCTCTGGTAACAAGACAAAGCGCAATATTTCCTTCCGCCACTCAACACCCAACGTCTAGAAAATCCGATGGAAAGTGGGCAACGGAATGTCATAACACTATAGGTTCCCTCTGGATATCCTGCTATGTGCAGCATATAGCATAAAGCCAAAAAAAAAAGATCATCATAATATATCAGAGCGACCGCAGCAACTAGCCCTCGCGTTATCCGACCACATAACGTGATGGAGAGTAGGAGCGGCGGGTCTATTAAAGACGTACCGGTCGAACTAACTGTCCCGGAATTCGTACCAAGGCCAACCGTTTCAATATCGATTGATGTATTCCTTTGCGGATTGCGGTACCATTGGTTAGGTTAGGTATCGAAATATTTTGTAGGTTAATTCTATTAGCATTGAATGGACAACCTCCGTTAACGGATCGATGGACGCGAATGGAGGGATACCTTTAGCCTTAATTTAATTAGGGTGGGCGCCGTTTTATAACTGTTTAAATTATATATGAATCTAGCTTTTAGTTGCGGCTTCGTCTGCATGTTCGAATAGATGGAAACTCTCATTGTTAAGTAACTATGAGAGTTTCCTTGTATCCATGTGTATGATACATGAGGTACAGTGGGTTACATCACAACGATTAACGTAATGTATTAGAGTTGTAGACACCAGTCATCAATAAATACATTAACCAACACAAAAATAACTTTTTTTCAATTTGAATTTGTAATAGTTCCTGAGATTAGCGCGCTTGTTGGAATCAACTGAGTAATTATATAAATTATCAATTACTATTGAAATATTACACTTATATTTATTGTACGCTACCAGGTCATGGAATGTGATGTGAAAAAAAAAACTAAATTGGACAAACTTCTCACTGACCAAGTTGTATAGCTAAGAGAACAGCGCAATCTTTAAGAGATAAGGATAGAAAAAAAATAAAAAACATGTTAAACACGTAAAAGATTTGGCCTTGTTCAATATTCGAAAAAAAATACAATCACATCCTAATTCGCATCTTAAAAAAATTGAAAAGAAACATTTCTACAAAGTTACCAAAAATAAAAAACGTGTGTCTGTTGGCCACATAAAAAAAACACAGGAACTCACAGTTAGATAAGAAACTTGCGACAATTCGTTATGAAAATAAAATTCTCACGTCGTCGTTTCAATTTTGTAGAGCGGTTAATATAATAATAATATATGAGGATATTGCTTAATTTTTTTTTGGCTGTAATTGCTCGTTCTCGTTGCGTAAGCGGTGCGGTAATGAGTTCCGCGCACATAACATCTGTTATTGTTGTATCCGCAGTGTTTAGAGGCAGGCGTGTGACAGGAGATGCTGTGTTGACACACTGTCTTGATAAATTTGGATTTTTGTGTAACTTCTATTGTCTTCAATATCTAAGAAACTGTATATCATTGAGAATGATTGGGTTTTCTTATAATCAATATTTTAAAATATGTATCAACCCAATATTTTCATTTTCTATTAAGATGAATAAGATAAGAAATCTATTTAAAATTTACTGTTCTCGGAGAGGAATTCGCTGTATACGATCATATCTGAGAGCAAACAAACCAAATTATCAACGCTCTAGAAAGTTTCGAAACTGAAAATATTTGGACTCAGAATGTACCGACCTACTTGTTTGTTTGTCATAATTTATAATTATTTTAATTAAGGCAATATCTGCGATACTACTGCTGTGACAAGATTACTTTTTTTTCATCGTCGTGTATTTCACACATTTCCTTGAGTTTTCCCGCTAAGTAAACGTAGAGAAGCTAGTAGTAATTATGCCTATTGAAGAATAAATTATAATGGTTGTGCTCTTTTGTTTTATTTTATTAATAAAAACAAATGATAAAAAAAATACCTAAATAACATTATCAAAAAAAAGTAACCCTTTCAGATAGGAGACTTAAAATATTATTTGTATCATTTTTAATTTGACGAGTTAAAATAATAAAATTATTTCTTTTCATAAAAGTCATTCTAGAACTAAATTTATAATATATTATCTGTCATGACAAAATTACATCATTTTTAAATTCTAATTTGGCATCAAAGAAGAACAGACGAAAACAACGCTCAATTAACACTGAAACCTATTTTAGACGAATAAAAGTAAAAATATGTTTTAAAATTAAGTAGCACAATTTTAGTGTTGTTAATTTTTTTGTGTTGACGCATGATAGAATCAGAGCGTCTTACATTTTTGGCAACAGTACAGTTAAGAGAAGGCATTATGACATGCTTTAATGTCTGTATTCACGTTAGACCATGGGTTCGATGTCCACTAAGGGGAAAAATGAGTATAAGTCTATATATATAGTTTCTTAACATTAGGTTCCCTTTGCCTACCGTGCTGTATGCGGGATAGAGCGTGAAACTAAAAAAGATAAAATAAATAAATCAGCTTCACGCTGTATCCCGCACACAGCAGGGCAGAGGGAACCTAGTGTTAAGACACTCCGCTCCCCACTTTCTGCCTAATTCTGGAGGCATTGCGTGTTGAGTGGAAAACTAAAAAAGATATGCAAAACATAAATATTTGCAAAAGATATTCACAGACGCTAAACGCGGAGCAAAACGAGGGAGGATCTTTTGCTATACATAAATAAAAATACGATCGTCATATAAAGTTTTACAGCCCCTTTCACCCTTAAACCCATTGATTTTACACCCTGTAAAGAGAATATCTTCCATTTTTTATATATCTGTTACCCTTCGCGGTTTAGGGTAAAGGTAAGTTGCGTTCAAAATGTACCAACCTACTCGTTTCAATATAGCTATACTCATTTTATAAAGTTGGAGAGTGTGTTTGGTTAAAAGCACTAATCTAGGGAACGACAGATTCGAGTGCAAAAGGTTTTTCGATGTTTTACAACCCATTTATCGAGGCAGTTCAATGACGCTACGACAAATAGATGCGAAGTCACAATCAAAAATAATTATTAACAGGTGAAACTGCAACAGCATTATACACGACTCTTAGTTGTTGACATTATTTACTTAATTTTTCCTAAAATCGAAAATTAAAAAATAAGAAGTAAATGAGTTTATATACTTTTTTTAGGGTTCAAAGGTTCATTTTGAATAAATGATTACCTTTTCTTTTTTTCACTTTTCGTCCGTTCCGTTAACCCGGTGTGAAAAATTTTGCAACACTTGATTTGGACTCAAAATCATTAACTTTTTTAATAGTTTCACGCTGTATCGTGCACATAGCAGGTCAGGCAGGGGGAACATGGGAACATAGTGTTAAGACATTCCGTTTCTGTTCCATTCCTGGTTTTTACGTCCTGTTTATTCACTCTCCGCCGAATTCTGAAACTATGAATGTTGATTAGCGGAACTCAACGACGCAATTAACTATCAAGGTTAAATTCATAAATTCTTACGTCGTCAAAAGTTTGTCCTCACTATAGTTTAATTTAATTTATTTAAAGCCCATGGGTAAATGAACCTTTAATACTCTATGAGCAGCATAAGTCTAGTCGCATAATTAAATTCAGTTTCGACTCTTCTCATCTGCAATCTACACAGATAGTTAAATTTTACTCTGTCTGGAAACCCTTGGTAAATTTTATATGTAATAAAAAGAGAATAAATAGATTCTATATTTTTAATTTGATTTCTTTATGTTGTGTTATTATTTAAAATATATAAAGCACATATTTTTCTGTTGGAACAGAAAAAAAGAACAATAAATTATGTATATATTCAGTACATTCGCCAATGTATGCACTACACATATAACTAGCGCATTAAGCATTTTGAAATTTAATCAAACTGATAGGTGTAATGAGCTGCTTAATGTAAATAAAATATTGTATAAATATAAAACAGATGAATCTCGTCATTCGATTTTATTATCAAATCGGACAGCGAGGTAAGTAAGTAACACTAACCGCGGCCCGCAACTTTCCCGTAGGAATTTAAGAAATCCTGTCTTAGTGCTCCCATATAACTACTCCCAAAACTACCATGCCAAGTTTCAACTTTCTAAGTCCAGTAGTTTCGTCTAAGGGCTCCTGTATACGACGCCGCCGCCGCACCGCTACCGCTCGGACACCGTGCCGCCTTGCTCCTTGCTCCCGTACAGGAGCCCTAAGGGTTGACTGTCAGTGTCGTATATATGTGGATAAATATTAATTTATATTTGTTTATGCCTGGTGTAGGATAGGCAGCGAGAACAAAGCGCTAAACGCTACGGTCCATTCATGGTTATTACGTCTCGTTGTCTTTCAGAGCATTAGGTAGATGTAGAAATTAAACTAATACAAAATCATTAATTAAAGCCTTGTAAAACTAAAACTCTAATAAAAAAAATGTTTTATTAAGCTATAACAAAACCAATTAATTATAATATTTATGTGATAAAAATACGTATCAAATGGTTATTTATCTAGATCGGATCTATAAGGGTAATCACAAACATCTAAATCGGTATTGTATCTTGTCTCAAGTTATTATGTAAAATATCAGCTTCAAGCTGTATCCCGCATACAGCAGGATAGGCAGCGGGAACTTAGTATCAAGACACGCCGTTCCCCACTTTATTATGTAAATTTTTTCTTATAATCAAATACACTTCCGTTTCCCACCTTCCTTCGCACTCTGGATGCAGCGTTGGACTCAACGCTACACTTTCTTTCGTTACCAGCGAGAAAATGAAAATATTTTAATATTTCATACCCCGACTGGGAATCAAAACCACAACCGTCGCGTTTTCAGTCGCACGTTCTAAATTAAAAATTTCATATACACGTAGGTAGCTGTACCTATGAAGAAAGATTACATAATCAATGAAAGATTCCATCTCGAGTTTTGTTTATGTTTGCTTTGTCCGCTGTATTGTGAACAAACAAACTCGCAGAATAAACAATCTTTTGTATTGATTGGTTTGAGAGCACTCTCGATTTCATTTACGTTGATTGTTAAATTGAATGATCGATTGTCTAAATTGATTTCATTCAATAACAAACTTACAGTGGACGAAGTAATATTTTTATGAACTAAATAATGCAATAGGTCGTACGTTTGATATTTATTATGTGAAAAACATAAAAATTAATAACTGTAAAACGGTAAGCTTTGTACCTACTTTGTATTAGTTTATTACCTACTTAATATAATAATTCTAAACAATATTTCTCTTTATATATATATATATATATATATATATATATATATATATATATATATATAT
>DWAO01002006.1:0-17015 GCA_018230605.1 Heliconius congener
TCTGCCACTCAACACGCAATGCCTCCAGAATTTGGCAGAAAGTGGGGAACGGAGTATCTTAAACTGATTATTTTTTACAAGAATAATATGTAATTTCCAGATAAAATATCAATATACATTCCCCTCGCATGAACCTACCGCTGCCTGAGTAAAATAGGTAAAAATTCTCAAGCAGTAGAATAAGTTCGATTGGATTTAGAGCGACCGTACCACAAGATTTATGCAAGAAATTGGTTTTGTATTCCAAACATCGACCTGAATTACAAGTAACCTTAGAAGAATGTTTCTTTTTATGTTATTTTTTATATAGGTAGAAAAATGTTTCAGATAAGCAGAAAGAATTAATGACAAAATATTTTCGATACAAATTAGACCTATGCCCTTTTACCCCTATTGGGAATCGAGCCTACAACTATTGTGTTGTCACAATATATATAAACTTTATATTTTTATATACAATTAGATAAAAAAATGCAATTTATGTTCATTTCTCATATAACAAAATAACTGAACTAAAACATTTAAATTGTGAATATTATCGCGTAGATTTATAGTAATAATAATCGATATCATGCTAATAAATATCTATCTCCCTTTTTATAATTATAAAGCTATTTTGTTTATATAGTAATAAAAAATAATATTCGCACTCAACACGCATTACGCTCCAGAACTCGGCGGAAAGTGGGACACGGAGTGTCTTAACACTAGATTCCCTCTGCCTCTATTGCTGTGCAAGATACAGCGTGAAGATGATTTAATTTTTTTTTTTTTAAAAACTAATATTAATAAAAATAAATTAATTAAAATCCATAAGTGCAATATCAAATATAGTTGTAGCTCAGAGGCACAGTGTCTAATCGCGATTACCATAATCGCGACGGTCTCGCGTTCAATTTTTACTCTGCAGAAAGGAAATTTCATATTCTCGGTTCCCCATTCTATTAACAAGACAAGCCGCAACATAGAGTTCCGTCACTCAAAAGGCAATGTCTCGAAAATTACGCGATGTGCGGTGAACGAAGTACATTAGGAGTAGATTGGTTGATAGAAAAAATTGTTTTTTTTATCTTTAAAAATCAAAAAATATAATATTTGATTTATAAAACTTTTCAGAAAAAAAATCAACAGCATTACAATATATTATAACGTAAACAGTGACGTCATACTAATTTAGAGTGCTCTAACAACTGTATTCTAGCTCTAAGTTAATTAACTTTGCAGCGCTGCTTTTGATACATAATTTATAGTGATTATGTTGTACTGACATTCTTTTGTGTTTTTTCATAATAGTTTATACCTACTACTGATAGAGTCGTATAATTATTCTTTATACTATGTTTTCCTTTTCTTAATTTTGCATCAAAATCTTGTCTGTTCTTAATCACTCTTGTAACAAGACAAAGGTCAACGAGAGTTCTGCCACTTAAAACGTAATATATCTAAAATTTGGCGGTGCATGCGAAGATTCCTTCTGCCTACATTGTTATAAGTGGGATACGGTCTAAAGCTCGAAGAAAATATGTAATATGGTCTTATATAAAAATAACTAGTACTTAAATTATTTTACCTTCACCCTGTATCCCACACTTAGCAGGGTAGACAGGGGTAACCTGGGAACCTAATATTAAGATCTCCGTACCCATTAAGACACTTTCGTTTAACATCTTAATGCTTCCTCAAATATATTTTTTTGCCAATATATCATATGCCGCACCGAGGAAGCTTACCTATACTTATACTATGAATATAGCACTATCGTAATTTTTAATCACTTATTATTTATAATCATTATTTGACCTATTTTCTTGTTAGAAAAAGTTTAAATAAATATTAATAAATATGAAATTTTTTTCAAAGCGTTGTCTTGTTAAATTTTTATTACAACAAGATTTTTGAATAAATAATGGACAACTCCATATATTCTCCAAAACTGAAGAGTTTTATTGAACGCTCATATTTAAAAACACAAATTGCTTAAATAATAAAAAAAATATTTTTACATGTGATAGTCCATTTATAGAAAAAAATATATACTACATTCACACTAATCGTTTCTATGTAAATGTGAGTAACCTCCTACACTTATAATTGAATCCCAGTCGATTATCACACACAACATTTAGTTATTTCGATTAAACCACGCGTGCGAAGCCACAGGTATCAGCTAGTTTCATATAATAATTGATATCATTTTTTTACAATACGAATATTAATAATAATAAGTTAGATATCAAATAGTTAAAAGAGATATCGTATTTAGTAAAATTCTCGTGATAATATTAAATTAATGATAAAACCGTAATAGGTTCCGTCTCACTCTCTCATTGAATCAAGCAGAAACAATCGAAGGTTAACGTATTTCTTCGTAATAGTCTCACATTGCATCCGTTAATCTACAATAATAGAATGAAGTAATATTGAGTACTATCAAAAATATATATAAAATGAGAGTCAGGTTCAATATTGAATAATAGGTCGTTTTCGTCTTTCATGACAAACGAATTGAGATCTATATGGACGCCCAATTCTGTGTTCACTCGAGATGTTATATTCAGTGGCTTTAATAAGTGCGCCGAAATTTATGGACTTAGATTAAATAGTTTGTGAATTGCGATTAAACAACGTTTACACGACACGTTTGCACCTCCTTATTTGAACCTGACTGGACACTGTCGTGTTTCTAGATATACTTCTTTAACAACTATTCTATATAACGCATGGAAAGTCACGGATATTACTAGTATATACTGTAGGAAAGATTGATTACAGATAAGTAATGTATAATATCGATAAACAATACATAAATGTTATGCTAACAATAGCAATGATTTAATAATGATAACATCTGTAGATAATTCACCTACGACCATCTAGCCTCTAAGTAGGTAGAAAACAGCGATCTAACAACTGATAAACATACACGTATTACTATTAAATACACATAATCATAGATAGAGATAAATTGACATTAGATACAGAAAAATATCAAAAAATTTGTTCGCCAATTGCCATATGGCATTCAAACAGACGGTTTCAGGTTCAGAAATTATAGGCAACAATTATAACAACATTGCTATAAGACCGACATGTGAGCCAGTTATTTATTTTATATTTTCATGTAATAACGTTTCCCATTCACATTATAAATAAAGTTTCCCATATAAAAATCCTTATATATTATGACGAAACTTTTAACAAGCATATCAGTACTTAGCTAAGGAGGAAGCAGCATTCAAGCGAGGAACCTCGCTCATTACCCTTAACCTTGTATAGACATCTATTTTACAGCATACAACAGACGATTGCACAACTTGATACTTTTAATGGCGTAGGCATTTTCATTCAAATCGTACTCGATTAACTATACGAGTGGACGTCTTTATTGAAAATGGAGTCGAGATATTATAACAATTTTATAACACACCGCTTTCCACTTTTCGGCAAATTCTGAAGGTAATGTGGATTGAGTGGCGTAACATCAGAGCGTACAAATGAAAATATTAAATACCTCATCTCCTCGAGCGGGAATGGAACCCCAACGTATCGTGTTTACAGTTGCACGCTTGTGCCTCTGCGCCACAACTAACCAATGTTGCCGTTTTAAAACTAGGATGGAATTTGTATTTGCAAATGTATTTGCAAAACTGATAGCACTGTATCCATTGCTAGCGGTATACAGCTTATTGACTGTTTGTAAACAATAAAAATAAATATAATATTGTAATGCTCTTTACATATAAAATAAAAATGTACTAGTACAAGAGATGCGGAATAACGCAAATGCAACCAGATATGCATTGTAATTAATTTCCATATACATATGTATCTCATATTTCTTTATTTCTTCTCTTTGAATCCACTAAATTTTATTAAAATTGTTCAAATGATCACCGACGGAAGCCAAGTCTGAGGCACAAGCGTGTGAATAAACGAGACACGTTGTAAGTTCGATTCCCACTCGAGGAAATTAAATATATAATATTTTCATTTCTCCGCCCTTGTGTCGAGGAACTCGTCTCACCATTCAACACGCAATGCCTCCGGAATTCGGCGGAAAGTGGAGTCTAGTGTCAAGACACTCCGCTCCGTCTGCCTACCGTGCTATATGCTTATTATATTATCGTTATTCACAATAACTTAATTCAATTACACTGTCACAAACGTTTTGGAATCATAAATTAACTTAGAAAGGTCACTATTATCTATCATACTCATATGTTACTATTCAGTACAAGAGCTAGTTCCCTACATCATTGTAACTAACACAACAAACATTCACTGTGTTTGAACACGTTTGATTTGCCTCAATTAGTACTTTGATCCTAAACAGCTCTACGACCCGATGATGGATCGAATTGTTCAACACGTATTAAAAGCTTTATCGGCTCGTTATATTGTTTTGTATGCAAATGTAATACGGTTAAAGGTATTGTTATATATAAAATAAATGAGAGCGTTGTGGCGCAGGGACAAGAGTATGAGTGTAACGCGTCGGTTATGGATTCGATCCCCACTCGAGGGAATTAATTATTACTTATTAATATTTTCATTTCTTCGCTCTGGCACCACGGTAGAAAACGACGGAAAGTGGGGCACGGAGTGTCTTAACACTTAGTTCCTTCTGCCTATTGTTTTACGTATGTACGGGTATAACTTGAAGCTGATAAAATAAATGAATTGTCAATGTAGTCTATGGTATATAATAAAAAAAAATCAATACTTAGTGGCGCTTATGTCGAAATAGCATCGTATCTGGCTGGGAATACGACGGTTGTGGATTCGCTTTCCACTCGAACGAATAGTAAAAACATAAAGCGCGGTCATGAGTTCCACCAGTCAACCCGTAATGTCTTGAAATGTCTGTCGAAAGTGAAATACAAAAAATATATGTAATAAGATAAAGGTATAAAAACATTCTTAATAGAAATCACTATAAATACGCTGCAAATATATATAGATATATATTAGAATCATTTTAGAAATTATACTAACTACTAACCTATACTAGAACAGGAACACAACTCGACACGACACAATACGAACGAACTAAATAATACTACTGTAAAATGGGCGAAGCCGCGGGCAGGTGCTTGTGGGATAGCTTACATCTGTGAAACAACTTTAACTTTACCTAACTAAATGAGATGACCTTTTTCCATTTAACTTTTCCATCATATCAAGTAGGCGTGTTACATGGACTGCGTAATAATGTTGCTTTTCATCTTTTCATATAAACTAAGCGACAGAATGAGTTGGAACTTGATCTGATGATGTAAATCCACCGTATATCAAGAATAGGTTATTTTTATTTGACGCTATTTATACATGAGGCCAGTTGTGGCGCAGGGGCACAAGTGTGTAAACGTGGCTGGTTGTGGGTTCGATCCTCGCTTGAGGAAATGAAATATTTTTTTTTTTTTCATTTCTTCGCTATGGTCCAGGCAAAGCGCAGCGTTGAGTTCCGCCACTTAACAAATTGCTTATTTGCCCTCAGAATTCGATTGTACAGATTCGATGTAAATGGGCAATGGAGTATCTTAGCACTAGGTTCCCTCTGCATAATCTGCTCTATGCGGGATACAGCGCGAAGTTATTTATACATTATATAATATTTATTACATATTCTAGACGTAGTATAAAATCTGACCATAAGCGCAACGATTGTTTATTTTTAATTTGCTAATACGACAAATCTCAGCGTTGAGCTCCGCCACGTAACAAAAAGTGAGAGTCTATCGTACAAATATAAAGGAAATTGAAAAATTTACAGATACATCAGAATCAGCGTCACGCTGTATCCCGCACACAACAGGATAGGCAGAGGGAACCTAGTGTTAAGACATTCCGTTCCCCACTTTCTGCCGAATTCTGGAGCCATTGCGAAGAAATGTAAATATAAATTTAAGTAAATATTTCATCTCCTCGAGTGGAATGGAACCCACAACTAGTCGGTTTTACAGTCTCACTTAGTGCCTGGCCACCTCGCTACAGGTATATCGAAGACGAAATCGTTACAATATTTATAAAGTATAGTTTACCTCAAGTTAAAAGTAATGCATACTCTCGCAAAACAAGTTTGTCAATTTTTATAAATTATACATACCGTTGATCAATAATCTTAGTACGGAACCATCAGTGGGTGGTCCGACGCACAATTGACCGATTTTCAAATATGTATGATGTATTTTGTATTGTAATTTAAATGTAAAATCGATTGACATTCAAATTAAGTAAAATGAACTGTCCGAGCCGGCTCTTCCTAGATTTAATTATTTAAACACAGCCCACGTGAATTTGTGATGTAAAGCTGGAGACTTACTTCACCGTTTCATGAGAGCAATAATAAATTATTACTTGTCTTATGATTTCGTAGGTTGTCAAGTTTGGAACAGTTTCATATAATATTTAAAACACCTGTTTACGTTTACTATCCATTTCGAAGGTGCTGTATATTAAATATTTTTACGATTTTTTTTTAGGGTGATGGAAAAATAATCATGTGAAAACAAATGTATATATATTTTTTTGTATTTTTGTATCGTACAAACAGTGTACAGGCGAATCTATTAAACTATTGGATCGATATCAGAAATAAAAAAAAAACATCTTCGAGCTATATCTCGCACACAGCAGAAAAGGCAGAGGGAACCTAGTGTTAACCGGCATTGCATTTAAATATCCCATTTCCTCGAGTGGGGATGGAATCCTCAACCAGTCGACTTTACAGTCATACTTTGTGCCCCTGCGCCACGACGCCCCAATTTCAGTGAAACTTTTTTTTCGTATAGGCAGGATCTAGGCTGGGATTTGTATAAGCCCTAGTGGCTTCACAAAAAGCTAGACAGACTTCATTCTGACAAACAAACGGCTCGTATTTAACGATGTCGCAGAGATCAATAGGATTAAATCTGGTAATCAACACCGGATGTTAAGAGGGACGTTAAATATCAATCAAATCAATTTCACGCTATATCCCGCATACAGCAGGGTAGGCAAAGGGAACCTAGTGTTAAAATACTCCGTTCCCCACTTTCTGCCGAATTCTGGCGTCTCATCTGCATTACGCGTTGAGTGGAAGCACTCAACGCCGCGCTTTGCCACGACACCAGAGCGAAGAAATAGAAATATAAATTTAAGTAAATATTCATCCCCTGCCTACCCTACTGTGTGCGGGATACAGCGCGAAGCTGATTGATTAATATTATTAATATTAAATAAATAATTCGCATAGTCCCAGCGGGCGAAGCCGCCGCTGCCATACAAAATATAAGAAAACTAAAACACACGCAAAACCGATAGACATAATACAAAAATATATCAGGATACAACTATTCATATTCTTATCTTGCCATTGTCAACATTTACCTTTCAGAAAGTGCATGTATGTAGTTCCATATTTATATTTCTTTGTGCAAGTTACAATGTAGTCGAACTATTGTATTACATATTGTGAGGTACACGTTCAAATCCATAATGTATACGTATTGATGTACGTAACACAAGTGTCTAATAATGCCTTGTTCGTGTTTAACATAAGTATAATATATCTAATATTAAATACAATATGTAAATGTATATTTAAATGTATTTTAAAGTGTATATATTGTCAAATATATGGTAGCATTTGTTTTACTTATTTTATTATTTTGGTGTGTCTTTTATGCATTATTTCTAAGAATATTAGAATTATGCATTTATCCTACATATAAACTCCGTCCGGCAATTTTAAAAAGTAAAAGTAAAAAGGGGTCCAAAGTTTTTGCTTCCCGTATTAATATATAGATTTATATTTCCATTTCTTCGTACTGGTGTCGAGTCAAGGCGCGGCGTTGAGCTCTGACAGTCGATTTTACAGTCATACTTTGTGCCCCTGCGCCACGACGCCCCAATTTCAGTGAAACTTTTTTTTCGTATAGGCAGGATCTAGGCTGGGATTTGTATAAGCCCTAGTGGCTTCACAAAAAGCTAGACAGACTTCATTCTGACAAACAAACTGAGCGGGCGTGTTGAGACACGCAATGCATCCAGAATTCGGCGGGGCACGGAGTGTCTTAAGACTAGGTTCCCTCTGCCTACCCTGTTATGTACGGGATACAACGTGAAGCTGATTTTTATTTTATACTCAAATTACAATTAACTCAAAAAATCGATCAAAAATTTATAAGTGTCATATTTGGATTTTATATATCATCGTCGTATCATCGTATTTTATATATCATCAGCGTCGTCCAAGTTAACAGAAATGCTTTTATGTGTGCAAGTTGTGATTATTTCGCATCGAACAAAAAAAAATATTAATGTAAATCGATTCGAAAATCCCGGCGTAATCTTAAAAATATATATACTAACCGAACCTTCTTCTTTTTCACGTCGGTTAATTATATGAAAATTGAGTATTTAAATGTTTAATTATAGTCTATTCTAAAATGAGTAATAGATATATTTTTGCGCATCTCTGTCGTAACTGGATTGTAAATTATATATTGTAGCTCGGCGCGGTGTTAGATTATGGCGCCTAAAATTTATATAAACAACAATGGAATGTTTCTGAGTCAGTCCAAATAATTATATATTATGAAAAAATACAATATGTTATATTTAAATTCTTCCTGTCTAAGCTACGTTAAGACTAGCAGAGAAGGCGAAGAAGAAAAATAAATCAACACTGACGTTATTATAAAAATAAAATTTAAAAAAAAATCACTCAATAAAAATTTCAACATATATTTTTCTTAGTTAAAACAATGCAGCGAGGCGTAAACACAAATATCTACAACGAAACGAAACGAAATGAAACGAACGAAACGACGGAACGACATTGTTACCTCCAAGGCCTAATAATTGTTGAGACAAATTCGTTTTGTTTACTTCGACGAGCCAACAAAAAATCCACAGACAGTGGACCAACTTCTCTTTAGAAGAAGCTAATATAAAATGGAAACTTCGAAATAGTTTTATCTTCGAGTTTCTATAACAAATAAAAGAATAGTAATAAAAAGTTTTGAAGTTTGTAGTGTAGGTGTAGTGATTGTACTCGCTAGTCCAAAGGTTATTTTTTTTAACAATTAAATAAAATAATTATGTTAATATATGAGTACTTAAATATAGTACTTATATAGTTACTTGTGTTTTAACTTTAAAACTATATTATTATTTTATAAATGGTTTACGACTAACTTGCCATTATTTAAAAAAAATATATATTTTTTTAGGGTTCTGTCAAAGAGTAAAACGGGACCCAATTGCTACGGCTTCTCTGTCCGTTTCTACGTTTTAGACCAGGCTGTATGTCTTAGTTACACAGTTGAAGTTTTTCCATGTGATGTTTTCTGTTGCCACTATAACAACAAGTACTAAAAACAGAATAAAATAAATTTAATGGAGCCCCCCATACAAGAAACGTGTTTTTCATTTTTATGGATAATGGTGCGGAACCGTTTGTGCGCAACTCGCACTTGACTAGTTTTTTTCTAAGAAATAGTTGCAGAAGTAACATCAGAATACTACAACTATACTATCAGCTTCACGCTGTATCTCGCACACAGCAGGGTAAGCAGAGGGAACCTAGTGTTAAGACACTCCATTCCCCAACAAATTTACTAAAATGTGTATAAATAAGAAAAATGAGCAAAAATCCTCATGATACTTTAAAACAATATTTTATATGAACATAAAAGTTAGGTATAAATCGTATATTTTTTCTTATCACATATTTTTTTGTGCCAGAGCAGACTACAAGTGTCTGCAGTCAACATTTATGTAAGCAAATGATTCATAATGACTGTACCAATAACTTATTTTTTATATAAAATAAGAAAAATAACGTTGCAAAACTTCATCCAGAAAATTCATGCTTAAACGTTAGTAAAATATGATTGTCGATTTATAATATATAATACATATTTTTAAACATACAGCAGGGTAGGTAGAGGTAACGTAGTATTAAGACACTCAATTAACTAGTGTCTGTCAAATTTTTATAAGGAATTGCGTGTTAAGTAGCGGAACTCAAGGCCGGGCTTATGTCTCAGTGCCAGAGCGAAGAAATGAAAATGTTACCTAACCTGATATGTACGGGATACAGCGGGACACTATAAAAAAAAAATATCGCCAATAAAAAGTATTATATATCTCAAAAAGAAGATGAAACCTATTCTGTTTTCAGGAATATTTAAAGAATAAGGAAAACACAACCAACGTTTCCATATATGGCACACCGCTCCGGATACAATCATTTTAAACTAAAATATCTATCTAGAACGAGCTTGGAGCGAGATCACTACAATATTCTATTAACCCAGTATGGTAAATACATTTGACTCGTACTTAACGAACGCTGTAAAACGATATATTATATGTATTTTAACCTAGAGTTAAGTGTATTTGGAGCTTATAAGTTAAGTTCGTTTAGGTTTAGGCTCATTTGCTGTGAAAGGGGAATGCTATGACGTCATCGTAATGTAGTGTCTGACATGTACATAGTCAGTGTACATAGTCCGTAGCCTGGTTATCAGTTCGAGCTCAACTCACGCAAAAGATTATATTCAAATAAATTTATTCAATCTCTCCATCTGATAAGACACACTGCTACGTATGATTTAGCTAACACTCGGTTACTTATAGTGGCGGGAATAGGAAAACGGAGTATCTTGTCACTACTTTTCGTCAGCCTATTGTAATATATATCTCTCATTTGGTGCAACAATGACGTCATTGCACTAAAAATTACCCAAAAATATCACATTTGATTGTCTCTTGCAATAATTCGAAAAGTGCAAATACGTCATTGTTGCACCAAATGAGTGATATATTACGAATGATATAATATGAAGGAAGTTACATAAAAATTGTGATATTATTAAGGAAAGAAGAAACATATTGCAATAAAGGCGGGAAGAAAAACAAAAAACTATAGCTTTTATTATTATTATCCCGCATGTAGCGGGGTACGCAGAGGATGCCTAGAGTTAAGACACTCCGCTGGAGGGATAGCGTGGAACTAAACTCGATACCAGAGCCAAGAAAAATATTATATATTTAATTTCCTCGAGAAGAAATCGAACCCACAACCTGTGGCGTTTACTCAAATATTATAGCAATCGTATTCTTTTATTTTTGTTGTAGTAATATTATATTTGACTTTTGACGGGAAATAAATGTGAATATAATGATTTCCTATCGCACCTTCATATCTAAATCTTTTAAATCTAATTGAGATAAGGGCGCCGCTATCTTGTCAAAATTGTATCTTTGACTACTGCATTCTGTTATAACATACGAATTCGTTTTTGACGGTTTGAAGACTGATGTTTTACATACATTTTAATCAGTTTCTACTATTATTATTTATAATAAAGATGAAATGTCCACTTTCAAAAAACAATTCATTACAACGTATTTTTCTACGATAAAATGAAAAAACCATGGTATAATAGTTAAAATTATAACTTGCTCTGAAATTTCGATTTAATTTTTCTTTTACGTAAAATAAAAATCATCCGAAACATCTCGTTACCGACAAATCTTATTGAACAATATTGCACATAAAAGCGAAGTCCATATAAAATATTATAAAATTTTATTTGAAAATGTTAAATAGTTATAAAGGTACGGTATGAAATATGTACGTATAGTGCTTACATAAATGTATAAAAAGAACCTACCCATGTAAAAGTGGTAAAGGATTATTAAAAAATTAAATTTAAGATGTTTTAAATAAAAAAACAGTAATAGTTTACAACAGATTACATTTGCATTTGAAACTTTGAAATTTACCAAATTATTAGGGATCTAAGCTCAAAAGAAAAACCCTTACTTACTTACTTAAGGATTACTTTGTTGTAGAAAATTGTTTTTTTTTATTTATATCCTATAAAATAGTAATTACCAACCTATATTTGTAAATGAATTTCATACATAAATAACGCATACGCCAGCAAAATTAACTTTGTCAACTTGTATAAATTATACTTACTTCCCATTAACCTACAATCATGAATTTGTTGCGGATCCCTTAGTGGGCGGGTCCGACACGCACTTGACTCTTTTTTTTCAAAGGCGAATATGCATTTTATACTCAAATATACCTATTTAAAAAATTTCATCATAATAATGCTAGTATACGCTGTAATAATAATAAAATAAATACTTTTTAATCACACATAAATTTATGTTATATACATTTTAGATTCACTTATAAGGCAAAAAATACCAAAACCATGTTTAAAGAATAAAGTAGAAGGACATGAAAAAAAACGCTCATTATACTGTTTGACTTTAAAATTACTGTAATAATATGAATATTCTCTTGCATAAACTTTATTTTGGTCTATGCAAAGAAAATGCAAAGAAACATATAAGAAGAACTTTTATTACGGATTGAATTCCTACCCAAAGAAAATAGGTTTTTATTTAAACTCATTTATTCACAAAATCCATAGTGCGGCGTTGAGATCCACCACTCAACACGTATTTCGTAGGAAATGGAGCGTTATAACACTAAGTCCTCCTTGCTTACCCTGCTATGCGGGAAAAAGCAGTAGTTGCGATGTTGTTAAAAACGCGACATTGAACATCATACAATTACTCTCAAAATAGATTGAATGTAGAGAATAAAGAAAATGAGTATAGATAAAAATGAGTTAAAATTCTGATATAAAATAAGTATAATAGATATTCTGGAGTCCTTGCGTGTTAAGCGGCAGAACTCAACGCCGCGCTCTGCCTCTACACCAGACCAAAAAAATAAAAATTAAAATAAGTTAAATATTTCATTTCCTCGAGTGGGAATTGAACCCACAATCTGTTGCGTTTACATTCATAGTTCGTGCCCCTGCGCCATGTGCCTTTAATACGTGTAAAACATTGCCACAAAATATATTGTATTTGTATTAAATTTAATTGTTGGACTTCGGAATTTCGGTATTCAATCGGTTAATAGTATGAGTTCGAATCGATCACTCAATGTGGAATACTATGTTAATGAATAGCCACTTGGTTGATCCAAGCTTTGCTTTGATTTACTGTAAATAGATAGATAGAGATATACATTGCTACCATAAATAGTTAGTTGTAAGTACATGAGAATTCCTTTAATAAATCAAATAAAACATGTATTCTAAAGAATTGATAGTTTGACTATTTCTATCAATAGGATTTTGTCCCGTAATAAATTGTAAAACTAAAATAAAAATATTTTAAAATTTTGTTTCCCTTCGTCTTTCTTTACCCGTGTATCCCGCATATAGCTAGATAGACAGAGGGAAACGGAGTGTTAAAACGCTCCGTTCCCAATTTTCCCCAGGATTTTCAAGGAGTTCTGTGTTGAATATTAACCACTGGGTTGACGCGGTATCCCGCATAGCAAGTTAGGCAGAAGAAACCACCTAAGCTATCCTAACATTCTGCTCCTCGTTAAGACACTTTCGTTTTCCGCTTTCCGAATTATTTTGTGTTGAGTGGCGGAAATCAACGCCGCGCTATTTTTGTGATTGCCACTCTTACTCTTTATAGTCCCACGCTTGTAACACTACACCACGACTGACTAAAAATACAAAATTAGTTTTATTAACATTAAGTTAAATTAAGAGATAAAGAGTTAGAAATTATAAATTACAACAAACAGTCTATTTAAATTCCCGCTTACTAGAACAGTAGTATTATCTACTATGATACAATTATATATATTTACAAATATGTATATTTTAACTTCTGCATATGTAATACACGTTTTTTTATCATTTTTTTATGCTCAAGCAATTAGGCTGGCTGTCGTACTGATTAGATCCTTTATTGTGTTATAGTCCACATACAAACAAGATTGTATATCGTGGTCGTCGAGAACTGCTGATAATTGTGATAGAAGCATTCAAATTGAAAATTTAATATATTTGTAAATGGAATGATGTTTTAAGATTATAATTTTTTTCTATTTTCTATTTCTTTCTTTCTTTCTTTCTTTCTCTTTCTGTTTTGGAGGAATGGTACAGTGTGAATGTAAAGGCGGCGGTTGTTGGTTTGATTCGTATTCGGGGGAATTATTTTCGTGATATTGAGTAACGCCGTTCAGCGCGCAATCGCTTGACAATTTTACAAAAGTTAAGAAACGGAATATTTGAACACTATATTCCCTCTGCCTACCCTTCCTTAATATTATATAACGAGAGTCTCAACATTTATTAGATACAAAATTTTATGATGTTTTTAATATTATCTAAAGTTCTATTAAAAATCTATGACGTAATTGATGTAACCTTCTTTTAAGTTGTTTAAAGTAACGCAGGTGATTTCAAATGTAGGTTACGAAAGTATGTATGGTGTGAATAGGTAAAATATGATAGAAAATTCACTTTAAGTTTTTCGCTGCTACTAATTTACTGTTTATGCACTAGTTGCAGAAAATAACCAAAGTCTTCTTCTCTCTCAATCTTGAGATCAAATAGAAATAAAAAATAAATATGACAGTCTTTATAAAATAGACGTTTTTGTTAAACGTATTTTCAGATACATATACTCGTATTGATAGAATGGAATAGACTTAACTGATGATCGATCTAAATAAAAATAAAAAAATATTTTATATTTAAGATCTAATTCATTGATAAATTCAACTTGTATATTGTAAACTACTCATAAATATTTTACAACTTAATTTATACCTATATTTTTTTTCGTATATTTTTGAGTGTGTTTTTTTATCTATCATCGTCGTTTCTAGTCTACACGAGGAGATATAACTAAAATTTGCTAAAGAAGTACTGTTTAACTAAAAAAAAATCCAGCAATGTGCGAATCGGACTCGCGCAAGAAGAGCTCTGTACCAAACGGCAAAAAGATCAAGTTTGTTGTATGGGCGCGACTTTTAATATTTATTTTATTCTATTTTTTAATACTTTTTGTTACAGCGGCAACAGAAATACATAATCTATGAAAATGTCAACTGTCTAACAATCATGGTTAACAGCCTAACAGACGGACAGACAGACAGCAAAATCTCACTAATAAGGTCCCGTTTTAAAAAGAAGGCTACGACTAAACTTGAAACTATATATACATATTTACATCTATAAATATCCAAATCATAAATTAAGCCAACTTCCAAGATACCCTGACCTTTCTCAACAGACAGTGTATTCTAAGCCTCTCGCCTCTAAACCTCTTACATTTTTAAATAGTTGCAATGAATATAGAAAAACAAAAAACGAATTCAATCGATATTTTTTAACGCATATAGCAAGCCCTTGTCTTTAGTTTTGTAATGATCTTTTTGTGTAAAAGTTTTTTGTTCTGATATTTCACGCTCAATTTTGTGTTAATAATAATTTTGGAGTTGATAAAAAAGGCACTCAGACCACACAGATCCCTCTTCCTCTCCGTACGTCCATGATACCAATTTATTCTGCGAGAACTTCTAATGTCTCGACTTAAGACCTTTACTTTCCTCTTGAGTTCAAGACACTGCGAGTTGTTAGCGGAACTCAATACCACACTTTGCCTTGCCAGAGTACAATACTTATAAACAAATATACGAATAAACATAATATTAATACAATTAATCCAGAAAAATCAATAAATACCTCAATATAATTCTAATTTAAGCCTTATTGTATTAGTAAAAAAAGTCTTTCTAAAATTTATTTTTTTATCATACGAAACCTGAATTACATATTAATATAATAACTTATACCATTTAAATAGGCACAGTGACGTAAAAGGAACACATAACTGTCAATACGTGATGACATAATATTTATCAACATGCATATCTTATAGCTGTTGCTTTATCTGTAAAAGGAAACCTTTAATTTTAAAATCAGCTAAATGCGGCCATTATCACTTACAAAGTTCCTTGCAAATATTTATTTTCCGGTCGAGTAGCTGTATTGAATATCTATGTATCTATATATTTTTTTTAGCTTCCTACTGTATACGTATTTAGCAGGGTAGGCAGAGGCAACTTGGGAACCTAGGGTTCCCATAAAGATAATTCCGTTTTCCACTTTATGTATTGAGCGGCGGTATTTAATGCCCGGTTTGTCTCGTAACCAGAAAGAGCTAATGATTTTTTTTTCCTCGTGTAGGAATCGAGCCCACAACCCATCGCACTTACATTCACACATTTATACCCCAGCGCCGACCGGCCTCATACGTATGTATATACTATCTGCGCACACTTCACGCTTTACGATCTAGGAGATCGTATAGAGAAACAATTTAAGAAAATATATAGTATTATTTACGTAATACAAACCAGAACAGGTGTTTTACACGTTCATCCTTCAACATTACTAAGAGACAATTAGCCAAAACTCACGAAAACCAATAGTAATAATATTCAAATAGCATCTCTACGATTTGAGAGCGGCGTCGTCGCTTGGAGACACCTCGATCTGATAAATTATATCCATCGTGATACCTTAAGTGTGGACAAATTTACTTTAGGATAAGTAGAAGCACGACCTTCACATCTTTCCACATAAAGTGACTCACATTAACTCTAAAATGAAGAAAAAAATCTTTTCAAAACCGTCTAACGCGAAGATCACGCGCTTCCGAAGGATTTATACTTTCAAGATTTATATACAAATCTGAAACAATGTGTCTTATAGAAAAATATATGTTTATAAACCTAAGTTATATAGATATAGATAAATAACACTTACAGCCGTTCGGAAGCGGAAAAATGAGGTTTTTTTATATTAAAGTTGTCAACTTTAACAAATCACTTTCGAAAATAATCCGTTGAAAAATTAGCGTACAGTACACTCTGTTGGAGCGAGGACGCGAGACTAAAGCGTGATGGAGACACGAGGCTCGCGGGGTGATAACCGCTGATAAGCGACGTCATCAGCCATGATGACGGTCACTAAAATATGCCTATAATATGTTTTATTATTATGTTTTTGTTTGTTTTAAACAAACTTTGCTATTCTATATGAGTATTGTATTAGTTTACTTTCTCGTATATATATATATATATATATATATATATATATATATATATATATATATAT
>DWAO01002007.1:0-17015 GCA_018230605.1 Heliconius congener
ATATATATATATATATACATACATATGTATATAACTATTTTGTATAGTTAATAAACTGACTAATAGATGGCGTTGATCCATGTTTCCACTTTTGATGTAGAAGATTGGTCTCTATTATAGTGTATTATATTGTACTCTGTAAGGGCTCTTATAAACAACAAATACGTCAAATAACGCTATCTTATAATTTAAAACAAAACTCCTTTTAAAGTCAAATTATTTATTATTATTATTTTTATTACAACTTATTTTAAAAAATAATTCTCCATTGTCCATCAAAATATACGGATAGGTAGCCTTATTTGTTTTCTCTCATTTTTCGATGGACATATTATGTTACGCTGGCTTCTATTGCATATTGTGTATAATAACTTCATGCATTACACACCCAAATCCAATTCACTGTTTTAGCAAGGGGAAACGAAAAAAAAATTAAACAATTATTCCCTAGAGTCCGTATCGAACGCACAGCCATCGCGTTTACATTCACACACTGTTCCACTGCGACATGATGTAATAATAAGCTATTTATAAATAATGACGTAAACGCCAAGCCTCTAGTCAACACACCTCCCGCATGTAGTAAATAAAGCGCTGCATCGCTTTAAATATTTAATCGAATTATACAATACACATATATCTATTCCAAAACAATGTTTTTAATAATTTATCATTTTTATATTAGGTTAAGATATACCTAAGTAAGAAAATCTATAAGAATCTAAATTACAAGCACTTTCATTGATAATACTTGTATCATCAATTAAATTTGATTAAGTGACAATACAACATTTCGGTACCATCGAGCTGGTCTGGATGATGGAACTGGAAGACTACTATTTGAACATTGGACTGCCTCCCAGTAATCATATGAAGTTTGTGCTGTTGTCATCACATTCGTCTTATTAATGTGTTCTATTGAAAATAATTTGTTTTTGTACTACTATAATTAATTAATGTATAATTTGGTTTTTTTGTCTGTGCGTTTGTGCAAATTAATCTCAATAACGACGATTTAAATTCCACCGAGTGGGAATCGAACCCGCGACCGTCGCGTTTACAGCCGCACGCTTATATCCCTGCCCCACGACGGCGTTATTAAGATTGTTATTTCAATTTGAAATATTTTTTTTGACGAAATTTCTATAAAATAAATGTTTTTGAAGTTTTTAGGAGTTATATTTCATTTACTTTCGTTACAGATGAAGGGTGTACAGCTGATATTAATTAAAATCAGGTCATCGGTTCAATATACGTCTGGTGAATATTTAATTTGATTATTCAGATGTTTTAACGCGTAATAATATTAATTAGGTATTTACTAAATAAGTACACCAACAAATACATTTTTTTACACAGATAGAACGTAGTGTAAAGGCATCCCGTTCCTTATTGTAGTGTTCTTTATTATTTAGTGGATATTAATAAGATAACGTTTATATTTATCGATATTTATTTATAATAACAACTACCTAATACAAGCATTCAATATCGACTGAGCTAGCCGGGCGTGGACGTAGAATAAAATGTTGAATCAACTAATATGTAGGGACGATCGACGATGTAGGGACACTACATCGTCGATTTTTATAAATTTTGCTTTTTGAGCGGTGAAACCCACCAGCGCGCTATGCTTTGGACTTGTTACCAGCGAAAAAATTAAAATATTAAATAATTCATTGCCTCGAGTGAAAATCGAACCCACGATCGTCACGCTTACAGTCAGGCTTTCTCTCGTTTACGTAATTTAAGAGTATTTTATTGTAATTTTTTACGTTGTATTCCACATATAGCAGTGGTGTTAAGACACGACAGTCCACAATATAAAAAGTTACACTAATACTACATAATTATTACTACACAAGAACTACATAATTATTTATTTACTTATCTGAATTACTTTCGTATTCCATTCCATTAATAATATGGTTTTACTGTTACTAAAATTTGAGCTGATTCAATAAAGCAGCTGTTATTAAATAACAATTTAGTCGAACAAAAAAATTTATATTGATCACTTTTATATATGAACCGATTAAAATAAAACAAGCATTAAATATTAAGGGAAATTTACTACAATTTGTACTACGACAGTGGAAACTGCAATCAGTTAAGTGGTTTGGGAGATTAGAGTACACAAACGCACAAACTGAACAACAATTTAAAAAAAACATAGCTTTAGGTTCTATTTATAATTATATACATTTATAAATGCCCCCAATACAACATTTTCTTATATATCTTCCATGTACAGACAGCGATTGGATAAAATTTTAATGTGTTAAAAGAATAATTATAAATTGGATCGATAAATAAATATGCAATATCATTGTGTTATGTAACACCATTTAATTAAACAATATAAGTATTAAAATGTTACCCTATTTTAAATATTAATTTAAGCATGAATTTTATTTAAAGTGCACTGCAATTTTTTTTATTTTTTTTAAGGTCAACACTGTACCCCACATATATCAGGGCAGGCAGAGAGAACTTGGGAAGCCAGTATTATGACATTCCGAACTCATTAAGTTACTTCCGTTCCCCACTTTTCGCTCAATTCTGGAGGCATTGTGTGTAGAGTTCGCCTAATTACCAAAGACAGAAAGTGAAAAATATTTCATTTCCTCCAGTGGGAATCGAACCTTTGAGTTTACAGTCAGACGCTTGTGCGCTGATCAACAGGAAAGGAAGGTCCTGTCTACCTGCATACAACGTAAAGCAAAAAAAATTAAGATTATTATTGTTCTTTTCCGAAACGGAAGAAAGTTTAAAGAATTAAGCGCTTAAAGCTTTTGATATTTATTTCTTTACTGAAGTAATTTAGACATTATTGTATAGAAAATAAAGCATAAAATACAAAAAAAGGGATAGGAATGTGCGCAACACAAAAACATCCAACCGGTTGCAGTGACGTCAGAGGCATGTCGTGTTGAGTATTATATAGTCTGTAGTATATTATATATATATAAGCGAGTTTTGTGCTGGCTGTATTCTAGTATGATCTTTGGCTGACAGAAAATAGTTTTACTTTTTATAATAAATAAAGTGAAACCAGTCGCAGGCGCAGGCGCAGAGGCACCAGTGTGTGACCGAACTAAACGACACGTTTGCGTCGATACACCAAGAAAAATGTGGCTAATACCAATAACGGCTTTTTGACAGTTTACACAGTTTTAACTAATAGAGGATTGGGACACTTCCCCACATTTTTATAATAATCGCTAAAATTCAGCATGCTGTTTAAAATGAAGCCCTGCTTATAGTTTATCACTTCGGTTTTTACTGTACTTTCATAACTTAGGGCCCCTGCCCAAAGGAAAGATTTCCCTTGAGACCGGAGGGCCTCACAGGAGTTCTAAATGACCTGCAAGCAGCTACATTATGTAATAATTTCTTCCCAACGGATGGTCAACAAATTGATGCATCAAGGTGTACTAAAGCAGGCAAGACAGCAATCTTTTCACAACCTTATCTCTATGATAATTTTGTAATGCAACTGAAAAAACCAACAGATTGCAAAAATTTAAGCTTCTGGTTTTGCAATCACTTATTTCATTTAGTTTCATTCTTACCATCAATTTATAAATCGAGGCTTAGAAATGTTTTCTCAGACGCTAACATACAACGAGTAACGACGCATCACGCATTACAAAGTATCGTTGTTATTTGTGGGGAACTGTCAACTCTTCGGTTTCAGCTCTGTACCATTCTACGTTTTATTAAAACTAGACATCAAGTCAGATAACGGGATTGCCGTATTATATTTGCCGTAGTATAACTCGACGTTTTCTGCTTAATAATTTAAGATCTAGACAAACACAAGAATCAAATACCGGTCTGAGTAAAAAAAACAGTGTTTACTTAAGTCGAAACGCAAATAAACCAGCGTTTATTAAAACTGAGCCTGACAAGTCAGGTTGGCAACTCGGTCATTATAATAAAGCTGGCAACTCAGCCCGTATGATTTCAGCAGTTTCTAGTTGTGATTTCTGTGAAAAAGATAGCAGTTCCACGCTTTTACCCGCATTGTGGGATAGACTACTTACTGTTGAGACAATCTGTCTCAAGTCTATTCTCCAATTCCACCAAATTTTCGGGACATTGCATGTTGAGTGGTCAAGTTGAGTCACAACCTTGGTAACATGAATGAAAATGAATTACTATTGATAATGAATATTTATAAACAAATGCTACAAACATTCACCTATCATTTTTTGCGGAATTAAGTCTGTTGCTTACTAGCGTCATATTATCTTGTAGATACAAAAGACGTAAATTGAGGAATAGTAGTAGACAGTAAATGGGATTCTTAGGGATCACTTGAAGGTTACCATTATATGCTATACGTATTTTGAACGTTACCAAGTAGCTGGTTGCAGCTTGCAATAATATCAAGTATATGATCGCATAGTTGTGCGGTATCTGAAAGACAAAGGGGACGCAAAATTATATATCTTTCTTGTATTATTCTTATGTTTACACAAAAATATATATGAATTATACAAACCGAATGAGGTTCTAGAACTGACCGAAACGAATTTCAGGGAGTGAGAAGTTCTAAGAGCAGCCATATCCGTACTATACAACAGATAAAATGTTGAGTGTTCAATGGAAGTAATCTCAGGTGTTTGATTCAGATACACATTGACCATAAATTTAAACAAATTTCTTGTAGACTCAAGGACAGGTTGTCCACCGCCACAGAGGGACTACTGACATTAGAAAGTTACATCATCAGTAGTAGGTCAGTCGAACATCATGTTCACGTAAATTGACCTTGACACTACTCAATCCGGCAAGGAATCGAACGCAGACTCTTTCGAACATATGGTTAGAGGTAAGAATTTTTTTCTAGCTGTCTTGTACGGTTCTGTGTTAGCAGTTTTGTAGACTCTACAATCAAGACGAAAACTATTCAAATCCTCTAATTATTATTATCAAATATTAAAATTCTTAACGTTAGCAAAACCAAAGCTTCTAATAGCGCTGGTTTGGATGCTGATGTACCAGTAAAGTATTTGATAAAATTTCAACATTTGCCGCTTTCTTGGGTGGGTATTACAGAAAAAGAATGAAAGAAAGATGAATGCCGTGGAGATGTGATCTCTTCGTTAGAATATGCGGAGTTAGTTAAGCTTATCGAATCCGCAAAGAATAGATACACAGGATAACCTGCTGTATTAGCAAGGATGTTACGGTGAGAAGAATGAAGAAGAACGTGCTCAGCTGGTTTGGGCACGTCGTACAAATAAGTGATAAAAGAATGGCAAAAAAGACTAATGATGAAAAAAGAGTGGTAAGGGTTGGTTGATCTTCGAAAACACATTATCAAAAATACTGGAGGAAGGTCACATAACAAGCATGAGGACCCCTCGGAGGGCATGTATGAAGAAGTTGATGACAGTGGACGAGTTCGGTTCTCTCTGACTACCCCGCTAGAGGTAAACCGTGAAGTTAAGTTAAGTTACTAAGGTATGTTTAATTCAAGGTTTAATTTCAACTAATAAAATAATATAAGTTTACGTTTTATTTTATTTTTTTACTGTTTTAATATTCAATAGACTCATATGTAAACAATATGTACAACATATGTGGAGTGGGTGTACTTTGGATTTCACTCTTTAATAATAATTAATAATAAGCTAATTGAATATGTTTCTCGAAACAAAACTAAATAGAAGATATAATTTTAATTAATTCATACCAACAGCTCTACATCTTGAATTCCAGAGGTATATTAACTGTAAAGCCTTATAAGTAGACCACAAAAACTCACATTTAAAATAAACTATAAAAAATAATTTTTCACGCTGTATTACGCATTTAAAAGGGTAGGAAGAGGGAACGTAGTGTTAAAACACTCCGATCCCTACGTGCCGCATAATTTTCAAGATATTATACATGTAGAAAGCCCCGAAGTGTACCAGAGCGAGGAAATGACAATAATTTAAATATAATAATTTCCTCTAGTAGGAATCGAACCCACAACCATTATGTTTACATTCACACTGTTACATCTATATTAAATTTAAATTTCCGTTATATTTTAAGATTTAAAACTATCTCAAAGCGTCCAGGAAACCAGTTTTATTACACAAGCGTATGTAACGTTACTATACTACAACTATAATAGGGCCGGTGAGTTATGGCCGTATTAAAATTAGGCTCTATGGGCTCCGCAGATTTGATTTTGGAAAGCATATTAAAAATAAAATAAAAATAAAGAGATAAATAAATAAAAAATATGCATCTTGACGCATCGGCAGTGATACAACGTGTGACTGTAAAATGCGGCGGTTTAGGGTTCAATTCGCACTCAGGGAAAAAATATTTTAATTTTTCTCACTGTGGTAAAAAACTGTGGTTACTCAGAGTTAGATCTCGGCTGATACGTCATAGTAAAATATATATTTTATATTCTCTATGGGACCTCTGCGTGGGTTACTTTAACCTCAAAATCATGGAGGAAAGACCATAATAATAATAAAAACAGAAAAATCTAACACTCCACCGTCTTAATTATATTTTTCCTGAGTGTACAATGCAAACAGAACACATAAGTATACAGAAATTTTAACTTCAGGCCGACCACGACTTGTCGACCGTACTACACGTCCGTGTTCAAGCCGAGTCATTTGAAATTCGAATTTCGGATCACTTTTGTCCCGCCGCGGTAAGGACTGGTCGTTTACACGCGTTAAAAGGATAGAAACATGACATAAAATCAAATTATAATATAAATTCATGACAAAAAGTATTTATTATTTTAAATATTTTCTTTTATTTAGTGTCGTGCAGTGTTTTGTTTGTTGTAAATAAGTGAATTTGTTTCTGGGATTACAAAAGTAGAGCGGAAGAATGGCGGTAAATATTTTTTTTTTCATACATTTCCGATGTTACAGGATAAATTGCTAAATATTATTAAGGCTAAGGTTAATTATGGTATTAAACTCTACGAAAACCGTTAAAATGATAATTATTTGTTTATCAAATCATAAGTAAATTGATTAATTTAATTATATTTTTTCTAATTTTAAATATTAATTATATTCTTAAGGCTGTATAATTTAAATAAACGTCCAAAACAGATATTTGTGTGAAGCAAATAAATGTATATTTATACATACATACTAATAACAATACTACAATTAAGCATATTATTATAATTTATAATTATTGCAATATATAATTATATATTACAAACTCCACATATTCATTATTAAAATTGAATAAAACTATAGTTAAAGTAAAATGGAGGCCTGAAAATAGCTTTGTGTTTTAAATGAAATTATGGTACTAAATAAATGCAAAAGCACAAGCGTGCGACTGTAAATTTGACGATTAGGTGTTCGATTGCTACTCGAGAAAATGAAATATAGAATATTTTCATGTTCTCGTTCGTTCCGGTAACCAGGCAAAGCGCGGCGTTGAGTTATGCCATTCGAACGGCAGCTCGAAAAATTGTGGAAAAGTAGAAAATGGAAGTATTTTTATGGGAATGGACTGTGTGACGCTAGATTCCCAGGATTCCTCCCATACTACGCGTGGGACACAAGGTGAAGCTTAAAAAAAATACTAGTACTTTTAGATTAGCACAATCAACCAAACAATTCATTTCGCTGTGTGATATGAGTTAAGAAGTAAAGATATAGTTCTCTTTAGTTTTGCTATTACAAGAAACTTAAATGGCCGTTGAGTTACAAGCACATCCACTGGTGTGTAAATAACTTTCTCTTTTGTGTACACATGTATGTATATTGGACAATGATATTTGTATTACAGCTTGTTAAACCGTATCGTATATAGATACTTTATTTTCTAGATAATAAGTTCTCTTTTTAAAGGCTTTATAAAAAATACTATAGTTACACTACATATTACATATAGTAAAAATCTTTTTATTATTATAGCGGGCATTTATTTATTTGTTTATTTATTTATACACGCAAATATCAGAAATGGCTCAATCGATTTAAATGCAGTTTTCATTTTGTTAGACGAAATTACTAAATATATTGAATATTGAATTGGCTTGGAAACATTAGTTTTAAATATATGTATTAAATATATGGATATTGTCTATAAAATAATAATATTCACGAAAATAATTCAATTAATTTTATCTCTCCATTGCACCACGACGGATTTCTGGAATAATTAACTTCAAAGTGTAAAATATCGTATGATAATAATATTTTTTGCAGAAAGTCAAGAATCAAGAAAAAACTACGTAGTAACTACGTAACTACGTAGTAATTTTTTCTTGATTCTTGACTCATCTATTGGTCGCGGTGTTCTTCACCTTGACCGTTGAACCTGAAGTTCAATACCGCCTAGGGCTTCACATTGCAATGTTATAGCATCTTATAAATGGGTTAATACCTCTATACTATCTCTATACTAATATTATAAAGCTGAACAGTTTGTTTTGTTGAATGCTTTAATCTCATGAACTACTGGTTTGAATTGAAAAAATATTTTTGTGTTAGATAGTCCATTTATCGAGAATTATATTACGTTAACTGTTTAGATGTAACCCACTGTACCTTACTTACACAACTCTTAGATTACTACTTACCTATTTCAACATGCAGGTGAAAGCTTTATATATAAAACAATGTGAGCGATTGACAAACAACACACAGATAAACTACTGGACTTAGTAACGTTGTAATTTGACATTGGTTACGGAGTGTAAGGGACCACAGAGATCAAAATTCCTACAGGAACGAGAAATAACGACTAAACACCACACAAACGCCGTTGAGTTCGTCGTGACGCTGGGACACAAGCGTGTTACTGTAAACGCGACGGTGGTGAGTTCCGTTCCCGTTCAGGGTAATTATTATTTAATATTTAAATTTTCCTTGCTCTGGTAATGAACAACAACTAAAAGCAGGACATTGAGTTTGTCAACACGCCATACGAAATTGGAACTCTGTTTCCCATCTATTGTTAAAAAATTCTGAACACTAGGTTCCTTCTGCCTACAACACTAAGTGCGATATAGCTTGTAGTTAAAAAAAGTGGACGCTTACAAAATGGTGTCATGTCCCAGTGGGAATGTAAACGCGTAGTTTGTGAATTCGATCGCCCTATCTCATCTGGATAACGAATTATTTACATCTCTTCTCTCTACTAGAACGCTCTAACAAAGCGCGGAGTTGAGCACCACTATTCCGCATTCAATTTTTGAAAATTTGGCAGTGAATGGGGTACGGAGTATCTTAACAGTGGGTTCCCTCTGACTATTACGCTATAAACGGGGTACAGCGTGAAGCTAAAAAAAACAAAAAAGTTAATAAAAGTTACAAATCTCTTCTCTTCTTCTTTCTCTTTTCTTCTTCTTCTGACTTACGGTCAGTATAACCGTATCATGATTTGCTTCATAGTAATAACGTCATACAAAATAAATATTTACATATTTCACTTACGTCCTCTTTTTTTGTTAGATAAAATATTTTTTAATAGAATAATAGATAAGATAAGAATTTGCATGTTAGAATATATAAGATGATTTTAATGAAAATTAAACTAAATTTACAGTAACATTTGGCGCTCTGTTCTCTCTGGCGCTAGTGACTGTTATCGCGACGATTGTGGGTTCGATTTCCACAAATTCTTCTCTCTAGTGACGAGGCACAGCGCATCGTTGAGTTCCACCACTCACAATCACAATGTTTCCAGAATTCGGCGGAAGATGAGAAACGGGAGTGTCTTAATGATAACGGAGTGTTTCAATACTGGGTCCCCATATTCCCTCTGCCTAGCTTGCTACATTCTCGCGCTTTCCGCCGAATTTTCGAGATTGCCTATTGATGTAGAGTGAAGCTAAAGATAACAAACAATCATACATAGAGGCCGTCGTGGCGGAGTGTTACTTCGTGAGACTTTACTACCGCTTGTGGGCTCCAATCCAATTCGAGAAAAATTAATAATTTAATATTATCATTGGCCCCAGGCCCACTATGGCGCCGACTAGATTCTAGACAGACATACAGCTATTTACTTAATTTGAAAACAATTTATTATACGTGTTTACGGCACTTGTTCTCAGTTTCATTATAATTAATTTTCTATAGTTAATTTGTTTTTGTAAACTAAGAAGTTATAATTATATTATATTAAAGACATTGCGCCGTCTTGGCGAAGTGGTACAATGTTTCACTATAAAGGTGATACCTGTGGGTTCGATGCCCACTTGAGGGAATTAATTAATTTTATATTCCAACATTGGTAAGTGAACATGCCGCGTAGAATTCCACCGCTCACCATGCGATATATCGAAAGTTGGGTGATGCCTAGGAAACGGAGTGTCTTAACACTAGGTTCCCTCTGCCCATTCAGCTATATGCGGGATACAGAGTTAAGCCGTTTTGTCTCTAAAAGCAAATATACACCATTCTTAATACCCACTAAAACCTAACGATGCTCCTCGACCGTCACTGACCTGGGCTAAGGGCAAGGGTTTTTTCCGTAGACCCGAAATGATTTAATGCTCTCTTTAAACATTCTAAAAATAAACTGATGATATTTTTTTAGAATAAAAATAAATCGTAAAAGAATACGTAATTTGAACGTACCCCGGGATCTCAAACCGCGCCTCTTGGAAATCAACCAATCACTCCACCACTAAGCCATACATCATTTTTATATACTTTCTAAAAAAAAACCAACCATAATTTTGCAATGATCTAATTCTTCTAATAGAAAGAAAGAAAACGAAGGCAAATGAATTTGAATCTACTTACTAAATGTTTCACATCGTGTTGTAATTTCATAGTAATTACGTTTATAAAGAACCTTATAAATATTCATGTATTTGCAATTTGTTTTCCATTGAATTGTGCGTATAAAGACCATTATACATATATAATTATGTATGTATGTATGTATGTACTTATATAATGAATGCATTGATGATATAGGGTTGGGGTCACTCGTGGCGCATTGGCTCAAGTGTGCGACAGGTTGTCGATTCAATTCCCACTTGGACAAATTTTTGATATATATATATTTTTATTTTTTCGCTCTATATCTATATACATATATCTATTATTTCAGCTGAATTCTCCAGATCCGCTCCAGAATTCAGCTGAAAATTTGGAGCTTAATTACATTTTAACACTATTTTTTTAACACTTTAGTTTTACTTTAATACTTACTTTAACAATAAGTTTCAACACTAGGCTCCCTCTGCCTACCCTACATCCGGGATAAAGAGTTTAGTTAAAAAACCCGGACAAGCGCGAATATGAGTATTTAAGCTTCCTTCTAACCGCAAATTGTATGAAAATCGCCGCATAATCAAAACATATATAGATAGGGTCTTCCTGTTGACTTAGAATTATGAAATTACCAAGAAGCTTGGATTTACAGTACAAACAAAGAAAAAAGATCGGAAAATTGAATTTTTTTCTATATATCACAAGAAAAACCATTTTTAAGTTTGTCAAATTATATAATATATACATTTTTATTATAATTATACAATTGATACGAAACTCGGTGGGCGACTCCGACTTGCACTTGGCCAGTTTTTGAACTGAATTGTTAGTCGATGATACCGTTCTATGTGCAATATACACCGCCAAGCGCAAAAATGTTTACTAATTTTTGCCGCGTAGTGTCCACCACTCCCACTTGGAGAAATGGATATTTGGGAACGGAGTGTCTTAACACTCGTTATTCCGGCCTTCCCTATTATATGCGGGATACAGAGGGGAGCTAAAAAAAATAAATTAAAAAATCAGCCAACTGTAAATCCTAAAACTTATCTATTTATCGTGTGTTAATATGGAATGGGCTTCCGGTTAGATACAACTATGGATAACTTTGTCCCGAAGCGGATACAGTTGCCATAAATTTTGACGTTAGCAGAAAACCATTTAAATTAGTATAGTACGTGACGTCTACGTGACGACGTTAAGGTCGTCAGTTTGAATCCTATTTATATTTATATCATGATACAAGAAGCATGGGTGTATCTAGATATAAGCCTCCAGTGGTATATAGGTACGGTTTTATAACAATATGCTACAAATTTTAAATGTAATATGTATACACTTGTGTGTATTTTCTTGTTTCACGCTGTATCACGCATATAGTAAGATAGGTAGAGGGAACCTAGGAACCTAATACTAAGACACTCCGTTCCTCATTACCACATTTTCGTTTCCTACTTTCCACCAAATTCTTGAGGTATTGCGTTTGAGTGGCGGAACTCAACGTCGCGTTTTGTCTTTTTGTCGTTACCAGAGCAAGGAAAATAAAAATATTAAATATATCATTCCCTGGAGTATGCATCGAACCCCGAATGCCCCTGCAGCATGACGCAATCAATTGGTGTGTTTATTTATCTACAGATTATTTTTAAAATAACTAAATGCAATTTAGTATATAAATTGCAGCTCTTTTAGTTGCTGGCGGGGCGATGCGTGAGTAACGAAGTGTCTTAATACTCAAAGTGCCAAAAATTCTGGAATGGGCACCAGCCATTCGGCCACCCCAATCCTACGCCCATGACTAAAAAGCGCCGTCTTATCGCATGGACACATGCGTATAACTGCAAACGCGATAGTATTGAGTTCGATGTCTGCTCTGGAGAATGAAGAATTTCGATACTAGGATCCCTCTGTCTACCCCTATATACGAGAAAAAGCGTGAAACTTTCAGCAAAGATCTACTCTATCAACTTTCCCTTTTGGAAATATTACGTTCTATGTTTGTCTCAAAGAAATCAAAATATTCTTTATTCAGTTAGGCCATTACGAGCACTTAAGAGTGTTGAGTGAATTTGCGTGTTGAAAGGCAGAAAAAAAGAAGGAAAGACAAAATGTTTTGTCTACCAGAGAGAAGAAATAAAAATAATGTAACTGTAATAATTCCAGCGAATTAAAATCGAACCCATAACTACCAATTTTACAGCCAGATGCCAGATCTTTGAGTTTTATCAAATAAATATATATACTTATTTTTTTTATTAAGTTGACGCCCACAACTTTAAAATCCCGTTTTACCGTTCCTGTAGTTATTGCGAGAAATCCTTTCTTAGGGCTCCCCAACACTCCCCAACTGTTGAAATTTGGCATGTAGATGCAAACATGCCAAATTTCAACATTTTAAGTCCAGTATTTTCGTCTATGCGTTGTCTCTCAGTTACTCAGTAACGGAAGAGTTTTATATACATACATATATATATGTATAAGTGAACAGATCATCTTTCGCCATGTCCGTAAACAGGTTAGCCGCTGGAAGGTTGTGTGAAAATATTTACATAAATGATATAATATGTCACTAGGGTGACTAATATTTTTCATATTTAGAGACTGTGTGTTTTATTTAATTCCCGACTGCTAAGGAAGTTAAGTGTTTCGCGCGTATCTTACTCCTCTTTGGACCTCTTTAAATTATACGGGGTTCCTGGTAAGGAAAAACATTGCTAATGAGGAAAAAAAATTGGTGTTAGAAGTGAAATTACTCATCATTGCATTTCTTTTCAACAGACTTCAAAACACGGAGAGATTCCCAAGTCATCCGAATATTTTTTATGTATATTCTTGTCAATATGCCAAAATATTAGTATGCACAATAATACTCAATTAAGTTTGAAGTTTTACATACGACAACCACTAACGTGGTAACTTGAGAAGCATCGTTTTAAGGTATACATACTTAAAATCGTAAAATAAATTAATTAAAAAAAAACCGACTTCAAACAACGAACTAAAAAGTAAAAAATAATTTTATATAAAGTAAAATGTACTTTGGTTTTGTTAAATAAAAAAAAGATTTTATAAACCATGAGCGAAATTGAACCCACAACTGCCGCGATTACACCCAAACAGTGTAACGATGCGCTACGACGGTCCCATAACTACTCGGCCGAAACTTTTTAGTGAGCTTATTACCCTTGACCATGACGTGCAGCCGGGCACGTCTTTATTGTGAAATTTCCCATGAAATTTGAAGTGCTTTTTTTATTTACAATTCATTATTTATTGAATTATGTTTCGTATTGTGTGCCGTGTTATCCGATACTTAAATATTTAATTTACAATGTTTTGACATTATTATTACACTTGTGAAGTTTGTCCTCTTAGTTTCCGTTATGTTCTTCAACTTTTACACGGCTTCAGTAATAATAGTTCTCACTAACGCCAATTATTAGATTAGATTAATTAATAAAATTATGAAAATTTCACGTATAAATTATTTGTGAACCTCTCAAAATTCTTAAACTACCAAGCTTACATTCTTATAAAGTTGCTTTAATAGTTTAATATAATATAACTTTAATAGTGCTTTAATAGTTTAATATAATATAATATAAGAAAATAATAAACCCGATTATTACTAAAGTAGTTACTAAAGTAATAATCGGGTTTATTATTTTCTCTAATTATTTTCATCCATTTTATGAGTTTCCACTCCTTCACAATAAAATGTTTGTTTACTTCATACAAAATAACTTTGATGGTACAATTTTTTCCAGTCTATTAAACATAATGTGCATTCAGCCATTACACGCAATATTTTGGTGCAATCAAAGCAACAAAATGAATTGGCTGCGTAAGCATTAAGTAAAAATGAGATAGGTCATTGTCATGTGTATACATTTTTTATTTTCGTGTATTTTCTTCATAATTTTATACATTTTAGAGATATCACAAACTGTGTTTGAAAATTAAACCTACTTTTTGTTTTATCAGGCCAGAGAAAATGAAATATTTTAAATATACTTTTGCTTCCGAATAGTATCAAAACTATTATAATCCTTAGGTGCAATTGTGTTTTTGAAGCAGTTTTTATACCGAAATCGAGACTATTTCTAGCAAGGCAAAATTTTCGTATTTGTTAAGTTATTAAATTAATATGATTGACAAATGTAAATAATACTTGGGTCTTAGCATTATACTAACCTAATTTCAGTTTTAATTTTACAATTTAATACAAAAACAATGTAGATAAAATTTTGTTACCGTTCTTGAGATCATAGTGTAATATTTTTTGTATTTAGTTATTTAGGTCACAGAATTATATACTAAATGATACCCTAATTAAAAGCAACACTTTGTATAGTAGTACTACTATATTTTATTAGAAAAATACGTATGGGCTTGTAACACTTCATAACAGTTTCAATTTTCCTTATTTAAAGATGCACAGTATTAAATCAGAAGGCTCCTAGTCAAAAAAGTAAGTCATCGTGGCGCAGCGGAATAACATCTGACTGTAAACTGCGATAACTGTAGGTTCAATCTCTCCTTGGAGTAAATAATTACATTCATTTACTCGCCCTGAAGATTCTTAAAATTGTTTCTGGGCACTCTGGCACATAGAGGGAACCTTATACGCTAGGTTCCCTCTATCTACCTTGTCATAAACGGTACAGAGCGTGAAGCTAACGTTTATATTATTTTTGTTAGTGTCACGCTTTTATTTTTTCCTTCTTTCGTAATTTTATACATAATAGTTAAAACACAGAATTTTTGTTTCGTATGTTGTGTTAAAATGAACTAGGTTATTTTTTTTTTAAATTATATTTAGTACAATACTTAATGAATACTGGTTTAAATTATCTAAAAAAAAACTTTTCTTCTGTTAAGATATAAGCGTTTAGTCACCCTATTGTCTATAAACAGATTAACCTTGATGTTGCCATTTATGACATTTTACGTCGGGCGACTTTTTAGTGACTTCTAAATATACTTCCGGACTCAATTTAAATGGTAACTTAACTTCGGTTCGGTAACTTATAAAATAACTTATAAAGAATATTTTATAAGTTACCGAACATTCCGTTTACCGCTTTCCAACCAACCAACCAAAAAACATGATGTTTAGGGGAAATAATAAAAATAATTAATTCTTCCGAGTGGGAATCGATTCCACAACTACTACTGCGCTACGATGGCCTCTGTTTGATATTGTGTGAAAGAAAACACTGTATTCAGCATATGTTTTAGTATTCGTAGTGCAGCGGCACAGCATCCGCTTGTAAATGCGACATTTGTGGCTTCGATTCCCGCTCGGAGGATTTTATAACGTGATTTCTTCGCTCTGGTACAAGAAATACCGCGTACATACATCTCTGCCTATCCTACTGTGCAAAATACATTTGGATTTTAAAAATGGAAAATAGCATGGGCATAGGAATTGGGAGGGCCGGATAGTCCGTGATCGCACCAAAATAGAACTCAGAATTTTTTATTTTTCAAATAGCCGCTGCAACAAAATGGCGGAACACAGATTTTTGCACAACGCACTTAATATGCATATCAAATGACCCTTTTTTATTTGTAAAATATTATCATGAAAAAAAAAATCATCTAGAATGTTTGTTTTTAAAAAGGTTTATTCAATTAATATTTTATTTTTTACAAAAATCTCAGTGAAAAAGTGTCTTTTGTGACCACATTTTCTTTTAACGGATACACATTGAAACCAAAGCTTCTTTTGGTTGCATATATTTTGTTTCTTTTCTCATTTTTAGGTTTCCTTGATAAAACCACAATGTAATGTATCTTATTACATTAGCTTTCACATTTAGTATCGAGTACTTTCGAATTGAGCTAGACTTTTATATTACTTACCAACTCGATAAAAAATAATTCACGATATCCAAAAAACAATTTCTATTTTTAGCTTCGCGCCGCATCCCGCATTTGGCAAGGTAGGTGTACATACGTAAATAGTTAGATCTGTATAGATAACTAGCGGCCTAAACGCGCCTTTGCCTACTTAAAATAATTTTTATATTATTGCTAAATTATACAAAATTTTTACATAAATTTACATAAATTTGTTCCTATATATATATTTATTGTAAAAGTATTTTTTATACATATATATTTATATTATATAGAATATATATCTACTATATTATATAGGATATGTATGTTTATATATATTTGTTATATTGTATTATTTATTTTGTATAGCTATATTTATATTCATATATACCGTGTTTGTAATTATTATTATTTTTATGTTTATTATTGCTATTTTTT
>DWAO01002008.1:0-17013 GCA_018230605.1 Heliconius congener
ATCTTCTCTGTATCGTTCCAATTTTAGTATATGTACTGCCGAAGCGAGTACACTTACTATTTCAAATATACTGTATATATACATAGCGCAATTGAATATTTCAATAGCGCGATTCAGGACTATGACATCATTCGCATGACGTAACGAGAGAGAAGACCTTTGGCATTCAACACAATTGGCTTTATTTAAGGGCCTTAGGTGACACGTTTTACCTGCTATTTGAGTGAGGTACTAAAGATAAGAAAAAGTTGGAGAAAATAATAATAATATTTTCGAAGTCGACCAGAAAGTGGAAAACGGAGTGCCTTACCATTAGGTTCTCAGTTCAGTACGGACCACCGTTTTATTAATGTGGAACGCTTCACGACTTTGCGTGCCTTTAGTTTTTGTTAAAATGTGGTGGATGAGAATTAAGATATCTATCTAAGATTATCTTTTTTACGATATGTTTGTTATTTTTATGTCCCTGTTACCTATTTGTTGTGAAATTATGTGTTTTTTATTCTATCCTTATAGTCCTTGTAGTAACGAAACGAGCTGTAAAGTTAGGGCTTGTACAGAGTTAGGGCGTATATGTACAGAGTTAAATCTATATGAGTCTGAGAGAGAATCTATATTTTTTCAAAGTGGAAGACATCATTTTAGCAACATTTCATATGAATATGTTTTATGAAACGTATTTTTTTTTTATAAGATTTTAAGATTACAAGTTGAGGTTGTATTAAGATATATGTGGGGACAAGAATGGACCAGATAAGAAATAAGTTCCGTTATAGAAAGTACGATAATAGCACTAGTAAGTGGTTAATAAGAGAAAAAGCAGCAGATTACCTTGTCAATCTACTAAGCATACGATAGGAAGAAACGATAAAAAGTCAAAGTCAAATAATTTTACTCAAAATACGAAGTTACATGCTTCATTTTTGAACGTCAAATAATTTACCACCAGTTCACTTAAGTTAATGCCTCTGTCGTGTTATACAAGGAGTCCTAATATCAATTTTCAAATCTCAAGCATCAACTCTGCGGAAAATCTTAGACAAACTTCAATCCCCTAATATAAGTTAAAGGGAGTAAACCTTTAAATATTTATATTTTTTTTTTATCAAAATTGATGGAAGTCTCATACATACTTAATTCCCAAATTGAAATTTCAAAATTATAAAACTACTATGTACATGATATACAACGCCACAACTACACCTTGTATTTGCATACACCTTGTATATGTGGCGTTGATGGACATGAACTCATCTTGGCGGGGCCACTCTACCTCGACGACACATAGAATTAATCATATAAACAAATAAAAGTGTTTATCAAATCTGAAATGACAAAAAAATGTGGAACGCTTCACGATTTTGCGTGTCATCCTTGCGCAGGGGCCATGCTAATCTTCTCTGTATCGTTCCAATTTTAGTATATGTACTGCCGAAGCGAGTACACTTACTTTTTCAAATATACTGTATATATAGTTAGAGACGTATAAAAATTTCGTTAGTGCGATTCAACACCTAAACTTATTCTATTCAAATGTACACATAGATGGCGCTATATTCAAAATCTAATCATATAGTACAACAGATGGCGTTGACTTGAAATAATTATATAATTAGTAATTACTTTTATTTTATATAAATATAATAAACGCAAAATTACGTTGTTTATATTTATTCGTTTTTATGAACAAGAAAATATGGTCAAATCAGAAATATTAATTATGTTATCTTATAAAATATTGTAAAATATAATGTGTCTTTTCATACATTTGTTAAAGCCAGAATGTTGCAATAGGATGTTTATGCATTACTATTCCCTAACTGTGTCAAATATTTTTAAAAATAAAATTATATTTTGAATTATTCCATATAGCAATATTTTAATCCCTCAATAAGTTTATCTAATAATTTAATTCAATCTCAACTATATAGTACATATCATATTTACGACTTATAATTGTACGTCGCTATTTTTACAGCAACACTTCCTAATAATATTGAAAACAAGATTTCCGAACACTTTTTAAAATGCATAAAAATTTGAACGTAGTTTCTAAGAAACGTAGTTTTCTCTCCTAACTTTGGAACAACAACATTAAAATGTGAATTGTTTTGGACTGTAAAGCAAATCACATACCGAGATCTGGTTTTAAAATTATTTATGAAAGACAATAACATATTTTTGGACGCAACATCATTTCACTGTAAACATTATAAAAGCACATGAGTAATCACAAATTATAGGTACTGATTTTAAGTTATAGCGCCAGTAACGGTTCTTGACCTTGACCGCTGTCAAGACTTCTAGCACAGAACATATACCCAAAGGATAGTAGACTTCTAGAGTCAAAATTTAGTATTACTCGTTTAGCATTATTGACTATTGTTCATTCATAGCGTTGCTTAAAAATACAGATACTTATTTAAAAAATAATAAAAATAAAAATTTAGCGAGAATTTTTTATTGCGGAAATAATCATAAATAATGATGTTACATTGTGTTCTATTTTTAAAAAATTATGTTACATGAACGTTTCCTTTTTTTTAAATGAAATTATATTTATATTTTTTAAATAAAAAAAGTATTTTTTAAAAATATTGGACAATAACACAAAAGCATATCAGTTTTATGTGTATTCTAATATATAATTATTAGGCGGTGGCGAGGGCGTCTCGATACACGGATACAATAAGACCCCCTTACATCGACTTTTTACAAACTATAATGTTTCATGAATCATATTACAAATTACAAAATTAATTACTATTAAAGCAATTTAAGGTATTATGGTTTTTAATTTAAGGTATTAGGTAGATTAAAGAGGTTATTAGACTTTTAACTTTTTCTTCCCATTTTATTAACAGAATTAATCAAAATCATATGTACCAAAACAAAAAGGCAAAAAGTAATAAAACAACCATTTTATTTTAAAAAAGAAGACAATATTTATTTAAAGCACATCATTCACTTCATATGTATCATATGGGCGAGAGACCAGTCGTGTTTCAGTTCCACGGGTTCGTCCACAACCACTCCTGAAGCTGTCACCACTCCCAACTGGTACCGAGGGAAGGAACGGGCATCTCGGTAGAATAATACTTCCATACATTTACGGACTAGAGCCCTGTAATTATGAAAGAATAAATTTTTTTGTCAAATTATCAATAATTTTGATATATTCAGTTTTTATTTTAATTTTGTATTCTACTAGTGGTCCGCAAATGGTTTTGCGTGCTTGTACTATGCAATTATTTATCGTCGCATCTTAATTACTTTTGTGATCTAATAACATTATCATTTATTAAAATGTGTCATTAGACAATTTCCATACATTGATTGATGGCCAGTTCGATATAACACTTATTTTGAAGCAATATTTTCAAACGCAACTCTTTATACTTACATATTTTTTTAGTTGTGAACCAATTTAAATCAAATAAACATTATATGTTATGAAAAGTTTTACTCAAATTAGGAAATATCATACTTAGCAGACTCCTCATCGAGGGGACCATTTTGCAAAGCATCTCTCAACAGCGGTGTTGCCATGTACGCTCCGAGGCCAGTAGCAATGGCTGCATCTTCATAGGCTGTGCCAAGTTTGTCTACAGCTCCTAGGAATGGCTCCCCATCCTAAAAATATATCAATATATTGATTTTAAACTGAAATTATTAAAAAACCATTCTGATAATATAGCTTAACAGCATCAAAGAAGCTTGATGCTGTATGTTGGTCATTATCGCATTGACGGATGTTTAACATAGGTGTTGGCTCAACTTAGCATGATAATTTGAAAACAGATTCTTGACGTTAGATGAAAGCTCAAATGGTGGTATATCAATGAAGTTTATACGGGAACTCATGTGAATAATTGACCAGAGGTCCAATAATGATAAATTTACGTCTTGCTTGAATTTCAAGGAACATTGGCACTATTTTATCACCAAGAATGGACATTGTGTTAAAAAAAACTTCCATAGTTACAACACTCCAGTATTGCATAGTGCCATCCAGATATCAAAGTGACTTAACACTATGTTTGCTCTGCCTACCATGCTATAAGGACAATAAATGCTTTACCCATTTTTTTTATACTATGTTTGTTTTGTATGTTTATTTATTACATAACCTAGCAAGTGAAAATATATTGTATTTTGCTTATTTTTAGAAAATACTTCATAATTTATGTTATTTAATCCAAAATCAAACACTTACCTGAATACCAGCAACCACATAGTTATTCCACAGAGGGTCCATCTTGCTACGCTTGTTATACAACACTCGGGTCAACCAGCAGTGAAGAGATTTGGGTTTCAACTGGAGACCATCTCCGATGCATTGTTCATCAATACTAAAAAAAAATATTATTAAGTAGGTGATAAAACAATTGACAATTTTTTTTACTTCCAAATTGTTTTTTTGTAGTAAAATTTTTAATTCCCTGCACTATAAGCACATGTGTTGTAGCACTGGCAATATAGTCTTTAATTTATAAAGAAAATGGAGGACCTTAATTCTTAGTTCTCTTCGCATTCTCTGTTATAAGTGAAATTAAGTGTAGTTAGCTAGTAGCGTACAGTTATTTACCAAAAATTTTAAAAATATTTAACTATAATATAAAATTTTATTAATTATTTGATATCTGTAAATTTAAGTGATAGCTACATGCCAAAAGATTATTAAGAGTAGACAATGAGACATTCTTAGTGCACGAAGTAACTCTGAATGTAAAGATATTAAATACTTTAAAATTCAACATAATTAACATAATGTTACTTTGTAGCACTTTTTGCACCCGTAACCTGATTACAACGGATCTGTAATTCTTTTATGGGACAATCTGTACGCTTTTACAATATGATCCCAGAAAACGTCCAAGAATGTTCTATATCACAATTTAAAATAGTTGTAAAAAGACGTTTGTGTGTTATATATAGGTTATTACCAAATTAATGATTTTATAAATGATAGCACGCCTTGGGAATGAAATGCTCGCTCCAGCCTGTTTCAAAGTATCATTGTCAGAAACTTTAAAATGTGATTGTGTGTAATTGATTTAAAAAAATAAGTCCCGCTGAGTTTCTTGCGCCGGTTCTTCTCAGGTCTGAGGCATTAACTTTAGTGAACTGGTGGTAAATTATTTGACGTTCAAAAAATGAAGCATGTAACTTCTTATTTTGAATAAAATTACTTGACTTTGAGCCTATAACTTTCCACAAGCTATTCGAAACAAAATGATTAAGCACAATAATATTTTTTCAATTTGAACCTGTTCCTTAGTGTCCTGAGTTCCTGTTTCTGTCCTGTTCCTAAATTTATTCCATTCAATCAAGCAACCTCTCAACTGTTAGTATAAATTAAACTTTATACTTTATTGCTATTATGGTAAGCCAGAAAGTGTAGAATGCTAATTTATTTTAAATCTTTTATTTCTATGTTTGTAAAGATATAAAAAAACATATTAATATAATTACAGTTTAAATAAAAATTTTAAATCTTACATTTTTTGTTCAATAATATCCTTCAAGTACTGATAGTCAGCATAATCACCACCAGAGCCAAGCAGGATCAGATCATTCACCTTCAACACCCGAGGACAATCTCGGAATCTGGCTAAGGACCCATAAGAACCTAGTGTGTCAGCAGCTATGACACAGCCTTTGTCAAATTTAATTCCAATTACAGTTGTTGTTGTTGTTATGGGGTTGGCTGAGCTATAAGGAAATTTCAAATATTATTATTAATGTGCATAAATATTTATCTAGAAAGAAAAAAATAAAATTTATTAGAATTAAGTGCCTACTAATATTGGTATCTCTTCTATCCTACCTAAAGGTAGGATGGAATATATATCAGTATTAGCATGATTTTCACCAAATCTGCAACAAGATGTGTTGGGTGATGGACGTTAAAGCCTTATAAGGGCGGAAATATAAAAATAATTATTATCAAGAGTGGAGATCGAACCCACGAAATGGAAGAAAACTTGCATTGTAATAATTCGTAATTATCATGTGTATAGTAAAAAACGACTTCATTTTTAGGATTCATAGAGATTTTTCTTCATTTTATAATATATTAAATAAGTAAACTTACTGGGCTCTAAAATCTTGAGTTGTGTGATTTGATGGACCTAGATTCGACGAGTTTGCTGGAAAATTGTAAAATGATCCTGGAGCGGGCCCATTGTGCCATAACGGTGCTGGATTTAACATATCGCCCATGAATGCCATTATGATTTTATTTATATTTTATTTAATAAACGTAAATTTTTGTTTCAATATAAAATTGTATGCAATTCATGGAATGACAAGCGGCAACGAAAATGACAAACACTTTTTAAATAAAATTCGTTTCACGCGAGCATGTTGTTTCTTAATTGAAAATAATAATGTTGAACGTAATCTATGTAAATCAATAATAATTTTACATTTAACTACAATAAATATAATATTTTTATATTAAATTTATTTAATGTATAAACGAACTTTAATAGATCATGGGCTTCCAAACTATTTTTGATCAAAGACCACTTTTTTATATATATACATTCTTGGTAGCAGGGACCACTATGCATGTAGGTATAGTAAAAAATAACTGTGATAATCAAACAGAAACTTCGCCTCATCATCCCCAGTCATAAAACTAAAATCGTTCGTGGACTATATTTAGGTATCTGCGGACCACTGGTTGGGAACCAATGCTTTAGATAGATATAATATTTTTTGTTATATGAAATGTATTGTATGTTTTCGTTCTGAAAAAAAAGTTAATAATACAAATATAATACCGTACGATAGTAAATACATAATGGATATTTTCACGTTTCGTCCTTTTTATTTTTTATTCGTTAATTATGATATAATTTTCTGTTCTGACGGCTTTATAATACTGATAAAATAATCTAAGTTGTCAATTTAAAGAAACGCTTATCTTTATGAAATTACGAGTTTTAAAAGCACATATTTTTTATTTCAATTTTATTCTTAGTAACAAGTTTAATAATTTATTTAATTTATAATGATTATATATATATTTTTATTTTAAAAGTTAAAATTTATAAATCTGTTACATTTATAATAGCTTTTTCGATTCATAAACATAAATAGCTAACTTCATACTGTACACATTTCCGAACGAAAGTAAACCGCAATCCACTGACAAGTTCGCATCGAGGTTCTTTCAATTTCCTCTTCAAAAAATTGACACAACAAAATGTCTAAGAGAGGTTCGTGAATTATTAAATATCCGTTTGAATCTCGTTATATTTAATAAAAATCATTGTTTAACAATGTGAGAAAACGAATTAGTTATATATTCAATGTGAATGCATGTTTATTTTCGCCATTTACCTATAAATTGTCATGTGTTATGATTTGGTGTATAAATGTATAACAGTGAATTTTTAATGTTTTTAAGGACGTGGTGGTTCCGCGGGAGCGAAATTCCGCATCTCACTTGGTCTCCCTGTGGGAGCCGTAATAAATTGCGCCGACAACACAGGTAAATTTGATTTCTAGTTATTATAACCTTAATTTTTATTCACAGGATATAATGATGATAACTTTCTACACACATTGTGTTTTGATGCATAATGATATTTTCCTTGGCTGTGTCTGACAATATCCAGTATAATATGGTATTAGTTTATTCCAAAACAAACATCGTGTTAGTCAAACAAGTGTCATGCCCTAATAATTTTACTCTTAACGACTAATATTTAATCAATTATAATTACTTTACTTTTGAAAGTTTCTAACGTGGTACCCATAATGAAAATTTAATTTTTCAATGCTTTTACAATTTTTTTTACTAAATTGAAAACATTATTAATCTCTAAGCTTTTAAGTACTAATTTTATGCGTATTTAATTTCAAGGGGCAAAGAACCTGTATGTCATTGCCGTGCAAGGTATCAAGGGTCGCCTGAACAGACTACCAGCCGCTGGTTCAGGGGACATGATCGTCGCCACTGTAAAGAAGGGTAAACCAGAACTAAGAAAAAAGGTAATATATAATTAATTAAGGTTAATTATTTTACAATATGGTCAACAAGCCATGGTCACCTTAAAATAAGGTTTTAATAAAGTTCTTTTGCACATTGCACACTTAAGGAGAATAACAACAAATAAAACTTAATAAATTAATTTTACACAGCCAGCTACAGTTAATTTCAGTGCAAAGAGTGCTTGTGGTTGTTATTTCTGACTATTTGAAATAATTTCAATAATTTATTTTCTTTACCCCATTCTGTCTAAGACAAAGTTTGATGTTTTGTTGATATACAAAATAACTAGAAAATATAAATGGATAATACTAACAGTAGGTTTTCTTTGTAACATCATGCATGGAGCTAATAATAACTTATTTTGTTTTATGGACAAGTGTGAGATTTGCTATGATGATACTCCATGGTTTCGCTATTCTTTGACTGAATTGTAAATAACAATGTGTTGTTAAACCTTGGCTGACTGAGCAATTTCACATTTGATTTATTTTAATATAAACATTTTACAGTGTAAGCTGATTAAAGTAGAAAAGAAAACTGAACAAAAATCTTATAATAAATACTCTTTTACCATGTTAGCGTCTAAATAAGAGAAGTTGCTCTTATGAATATTGTAATCAAAAGATTATTAATATGTTATTGTTATTTAAAATAATGATTCCATCAGCAAAAAACATATAAAATTAAATAAAGTAACTTATTTTTAATTTATTATTTCACCAACACTTTCAGTAATAATATTTAATTTTGTTTCTAGGTAATGCCTGCAGTGGTGATACGGCAGCGGAAACCGTTCAGAAGGCGTGACGGGGTGTTCATATACTTTGAGGATAATGCAGGCGTGATAGTAAACAACAAAGGTGAAATGAAAGGCTCGGCTATCACAGGACCAGTGGCTAAGGAGTGTGCGGATCTGTGGCCCCGTATTGCATCCAACGCTAGTTCTATAGCTTGAAGTTAATATATGAATAAGGAAATCATGTTGTTTAATTTTGCCTTTTTTATTTTCAGACGTTTTCTCAATTATAATTACGAAAGTTATTTGAAACATTGTTTGTTAAGAGCACACAGACACATTGAAGTTATGTGGGTCTATTCTACTTAAGTATAGAAATGAAAATAATGAAATTTGACAATGTACTCCTATTGTGTTTACAGCTTTATTTGCTTTTCCTCTGTGCCACAGTAACAATCTATCATTCAATGTTTTCAATCTTATAAGAAACTAGTGACCTACTCGCGGATTCGCCCGCATACCATCTATAATTATTTTATTAAACTGCATTTTTTATCAGATTGATTGTATAGTTTATATAATCGATCACAAATAACTTCTTTTTTTAATTCTGGAAAAGAGCAATCATATGTGGCTGCTTAAGAAGATGTCATCGACAGCAAGGGCGCCCCTCGCGGTACTCGAGCCTAGGCTTGCGGCCGTTAACAGCGTTTAATTATTTCAGTTTTACATTTTCTCGAAAAGTATACGTCCAAACTATATGCTATAAAAGCCAATGCTTGATAAAATTTCCTTGATAAAATAACTTAGCTCGTAAGTTTCAATAGTCATGTCAAATATAAAACTGAAATATCACAATGCTTTATCCAATATTTTTTTTGTTCATAACCAAATAACAATAGTTTATTTGGTCATATAAAGCTAACTGAAATTACACCTTTATGTTATATAGCCTCCGACTATTGAGGAACATAGCCTTCATACAAAATAAGGTAAATCCGACCAATAGTTCCATGATCTTATCGTTTAAACAAACAAACTCTTTCGCTTTATTATATCAGTACTCAAATATTCGTGCTGATTCTGTTGTGCAGTTACAAAAAACAATCGATTTTTTAGCTCTGGTGTAAAAGCCGCGGCGTATAGTTCCGGCACTTAACAATAACATGCAATGCCTCAAGAATTCGGTGGAAAGTGGAGATCATCTTAATAGGAATGGAGTGTCTTCTAGTCCTACTACAGGGTACAGCGCGAAACTACCTACGACTTTGTTTAAACACAAATAGAATTTGTAAATCAATTATCAAAATCAATATGGATATCGAGGCTAAAGCTGAGCTTTGCATTGTCATTGTCAAAAACTTTTTTAAATAAAGCCTATTATAATTACAGATGAATAAAAAATTCTAAAAAAAAAACCAAGATTTTTTTACTACGCGTTCACATACATTTTTCCATTCTTGTATAATATTCATTAGCGTATCTAGAAATATTTTCTGGGGAGAGCGTGGATTTTAGCTTTGAGCACATAGGTTCGTGTAAATGTTGTTTTTTTTAATTTTCCGGGGCAAATTTTGTTGTAAAATTTTTGGGGTGAACACCAGACTATTTTGGGATGGGCAGGCCCACCTGGCTCCCCCCTCCCTCTCCCTTGCTATGCTCATGGTGATAGTTCCTACTTTATTTTAATAAAATATTAAAAATAAATGTGACATTGCTATCAATACTAGAGGTGTAGGCAAGTAGTTAAAAATCTGTATAAACGGGTTTAGGTACAATTTGTACACATATTTGTATTTGAACTGTGTGTTCAAATGCAAAGCTCAGCTTAGACCTCGCGAGCAAACGTATTTAAAGTAAGTTAAACAGGTACACGCTATAACATGTCGAGGAGTAAAACATGGTTTGGATTGGAAACGATTTTTTTTTATTTCCCTGCTCTGGTTTACAAAACGCGGTGTTTACTTCCGCCACTGAATATCCAAGATGAATTTGAACAACAAAGAACGTAGAAAACCAAATATGTTACAGTTAACCCTAAGTACTCTGTAAGCGGGATATCGCGTGAAACAACGAAAAAATTTTATAATAATCGTGTATTCATACTTACGTAAGGAAACAAAGAAAGGCAAATATTCTGAGAAAAATCTTATATTACACACAAAAAAATAATAAACTTTTCACTTATGTATAGCATTTTCATAGAAAAAAAAATTACATGCATAAAAATGTATGAAGAAGTGGAATCTGAAATAAAAAAGTTAACATGTAATCAAAAGATATAAATTTTTCAGCTTGACACTTTACCTCGCATATAGTGTCAGTGAGAAAGAACAGTGATAAGACATTCCATTCTCTACTTTTTGAGTTGAAGAAAATGTTTTAAGCAGAGTAGTCTGGTTAAAAGCAAACAAATAATTTTAATAATTTTTTTTTATTATTAATGACAAAACACAATTCACTTGACTTTATACAAAATATTTGAAGTGCAATACAATGAGTTTATATGATATATATATAAAATATATACTATCGACGTTTCTTGTGAGTCTTTGTCGGTCCTTTGACAAAGCACCAGTCCACGTAGATAGCTTGACCGAGGATGTCAGCTCCGTTTAATGCCTCACGGGCACTCTGAAAAGAAATACATATTATATTATTACTTAGTATACAATTTCTTAAAAAGCTACTTAATATACATATATCATTAATTAAAACTACTAGTGTACATCGGCGGAAAAAGGGGATTAGTGTCTTAACACTAGGTTCCCTCTGATTACTTCCCTGCTGTGTACGGGATACAGCATATAACATAACTAGTGTATATAAAATAGTAAAAGGAATCAATTTTATTTATGTATTTTGGTATAATTTCAATCAAAATTTATATTATTTAGCTTTTCTCTAGTTTTAAATTTTAAGAAAATTGTATATAAAAAAATGTTAAAAAGGAAATAAATAGATATAACTTCAAAGCGTGATGGATCTATATTTCAAAATATTTGAATTTCGAAATTAGTGTATCATAATTAATTACTCCAGTTGGTTCTCTTGTTAAATAACATTTTAATTAGTATCTACTATACTTACAGCTGCTTGTTTATAAGTTTCATATTCAACTAAGGCATAGCCTTTTAAGAAACCTGTGCGTCGGTCTAAATTTAAGTGTATATTTTTGATTTCACCAAACTCTAAGAACTGATTCTGAAAAAATATCCAAAAAAATTAATACATTTAAAAAATAAAATATATGAATAAGTATAATTGCAAAATTTGTTATATTTATAAGCAGGGTAGACAAAAGTAATTCTGTGTTAAGGCATTTTGTTCCTCACACATTGCCCTATTTGCAAGACATTGCTAGTAGTGTGGCATAACTCGTAGCTGCATATTATCTTGTTGCCAGAGTAAGCAAATAAATAAATTAATAAAACATTCAAAATTTGATATAATAATTACTTATAGTAAGTTTTAAGTGGAGCTTAGACACCACTATGGGTCAGACTGTAGCTCAGAAATAAAAAATTCAAATGATTCTTATTGGGGAAATCATTATCTTACTAATATTATAAATGTGAGAGATTGTGAGGATGGATGGATTTTTGTTTCACTTTCATGCAAAAACTACAGATCAAAATAAGATGAAACCGTATAACACAATACAGCGTATACTCTAGAATAACGAATAGTTTGAACAACTTTGCTATAGCCAAGCTATATATTATATAAAATACCAAAAAAAATGAATGGGCTAAGCCCTGGATAGGTCACCACTAATTAAAATAATATGGTATTATTGTCTCCTTCTACTTTTCTTAATATATCTCAAAACTGGGTATAGTCTCTATTTAAACAATATACCTGTATATCTTCTTCTTGTGCTTCTTCATGAACATTGCTTACAAACAAAATCCAGCCTTCCACTGATCTCTGTGGCCCTGGGGTGTTGCCATCACCTTCTGGAGCTAAGCTATCATATCTAGACGTCCAAAAAAAAAAATATGCAATACGTTTAATATATACTGTATGTATTATACTTTGAATATAACTGTATGTATTATATAAAAAAATCATAATAAGAGTGATTCATTAGAGGCTAGTACAATTTTCACATTTTTTCCTGTTAGATTTTTTAAGTAAAGTTTATGTTTCAGTTTTTTCACACTACACATAACTGTCTTACGGATTACATACCGGCCTCTATTTCCCCTTTCGGAGCCACCACCTCCAGTTTCTGAGCCAAACCCACGACCTTTACGTTTTCGCGCCTTCTCTTTGAGACGAGCAATGCCTTCTAAAAATTAAGATAAAATATAAATATTTAACTTTAAATATATTGGCAATTACATATTTATTATACTTGAATTATAAAAATGGAAAGCTAGCTGTTGTCTAACAGCGACTCGAAACATAACCTACTTTACAATGTTTGAATACAATAAGACTTATTTGTATTTTGCAGCATATATACAATATTTTTAATAAGAGACAGATTGTACGATACAATAATATTAAATATGCATCTAGGAAATATTCAAAAATGAAATTTAATATAAATATATAACTGTTTGTACACTTACGTTCACCATCCTCATCAACTTCAAATTCTTCTGAATTTTCAATATCTAAAACATCTGCCATATTGTTAACAGGTATAAATTAAATATTATTCTATAACTTTATAGCTTAAATACGCATATAATATGTATTTTCTTGTAATTCTAGTGAAATTCAAACAATTTGTGCATTTGTTTGACACGCACAAAATTTCACAGATTATTTAGCTGGTTTAGAGGTTTAGTACATATTATAATTTGTTTGTTTTAAATGCGGTACGATTTTGACCATATACAGTAATTAATATTCAAATTGTTTTAATATTAAATTATTATTAATTTTTCATGTTAAATTATTCATTTCTTAAGAGGTTAATAGAGATTAGTAATAAAATATATGTTTTTTTAAATAGATTAAGAATTATAGCATTAATTGAAAAAAATACCAAAGGTCCTAATGGACTTATATAGTATATTGTTTTTAGTACAAAATATTAATGCTTCATAATTTATATTATTGATTCATATTAACCAATAAAGTTATAATATGTTCTAATATACAATATATCATGATAACTATACGTAACGCTAGAAAAATAAATTGACTTCTGTCATTTACTTTACTAATAAATCCGAAATTATAAAATTTTTTGTTAGGTAAAAACATACCAAATGTTGAAATGAGTGTCTACAACCTTTGGATAAGCGACATAAAAGAATCCAAGCTTAAAACTTCAGTATCATCGGAAAAAGCAATTCAGTCTCCATTGCCAAGTTCGCGTTCATCATCTCCTCCTCCCAGACTTGGGGAAGCCATATTTAATAATTATATCGAATTGATCAAATCGGAGTCAACGGTATCCTCTGAAGCTAAACGGACAGAACCTTTTGATAAGCCATTTGATTTTTTTGACGACGAAGAGTATGCTTTTGGCATAAATTTACTTAATAATAATGTAGCGTGTGTAGGGGATAATATAACAAAACAAATTCAAATGGGTAATATTTCTGAATATTTTTATCTATAGTATTTTTGTTTCCTTATTGTCCTAAAGCAACGTCGGTAGTATGTGCCAAAAATGAAAATATTTTTTATTGTTATTTGTTGAACAATATTTTATATATGGCAATAAGTTTAATGCCAAATGTCAAAAAGTACCAGTCTCAATTTGTCAAAGTTAGAAAATTATTTCTCGTGTTCTTGTTTTGAATTTTTTAATGAAATTGAATGAAATATATTATATTAAATAACTATTAAATAAATTGAAAACATGCCGGAGGTGTCACTCACAGACACAATTATCACTTCGTTGAACGGTACGTGCAATTTAAATTTAAAGTATTATTTACTTATACTATCTTCATTACATAATTTTTGTTTTCACCTAAAATTAAATGCCTTGACACGATTATTTAATTATAGATGCGGGACGCCTTTAAATTCTATGAACTGAGAGTTTGAAATATGTATGACATCATTGCATACAATATAATCATCATTGCATAAAATATAATAATTATATCTTCGATAAAATTAATTTTGCCAAAATGAAAAGGGACTATTTGGTTTTTGGTACTTTAAAATATCTTTTAAACGAATGTGTATTAATTAAACATTTGCGTATTATTTGAAAACTAAAAAGTGTTATTTTAAATAATTTTAAGATGACTATTTAGTAAAACATAACCTCCAACATGAACTCTCAAGAGACAGAGAATGTTTTATGTGGTTTTAGAGTGGTTTAGATTTATTATTCTCTGCATGGATTTTACATATATATTGTTTTCAATGTTTTAATTTTTACCATCAATAAAATAAAATCATTTGTATAATATTAATAACAATATTTATATCTTCGTATCATTTTGTGTTCAGTTAGTTATTATTTATTATTTTTATGTAATTTTAAGCCAAATTCTAATTAAGAAATTGATATTTTTAGCCCAAGAGCCATGGCCGGACAATGTGAAGCTGTTCCAGCCATATGAAGTGGAGCAAATATTGCTCCCAGATAATGCAAGCTGCTTAGCTGTTCAGGCATTTTTAAAGGTAAAACAAATACATCTTCCTTGCCGGTATTACCATAAAAGATTAAATCAAATTTGATTGAAATAAAAAATCTGCAAAAAACACATCTATTTACATAATTTATCTTATTTTCATGTATACATTGTACATAAATCACGTAAAGAACTGAAAGCCAGGATGCTCTGGAAATTATCTCTAGATATACCCATGAATTATTTCCATTTTATCCTGTCTGTAATGAAACAACATTTGATAATACTTGATTTGATACTAATTAAAAAATAGGGCAGAAAGTGGTAAAAGCATTTTGGCATTGCTTACTCTACTATTACTACTATTCTCTATGTCCATTTTGATTTTTTTATGAAACATTAAATAATATGCAAAGAATATTTTGAGTAATTGTGTATTTATAGTTTATGACAGCTTTACATTATAGTTAGCCAAGTCTATAAGTAATTGAAACATTGTTCATGTTTATAAATAAAATGATGTTATATCTTATTAAATGTTATATATTATTTAACATTTTGTTTTAAATAAGTAGCTATATAATATAAATATAATCATTATATGAATTTCTGAAGTATTTGCAAAATATTTCCATAATTAACATAACTCAGTAAGTGTATTTAAAGAATAGGTGTTCATTACTCTCTGATTTAGTAAAATATAGTTAAAGATTCCTTCAATAATGTGCTTGTTCAAATTATTCACCTTTTTGCTTATATACCTTATTTTTTTATTATTAGTCAACCAGTCAACTTTTGATATAAAGAAAGGTAGCCTTTAGAAGAATTAACCGTTGTTATATAAAGCCTGAAAGTTTCTGTAGTTACTTAGGCAGTTATTATTTAACTAAAATGTAAATAGTACCTAAACTTTGTTAAATAATAAAGTTCTTTTTTATATTTTTTGGGCAATAATATTATTTTGTATCACAAAACACTGGAAGCCTGTTCTGAGACAGTTCCAACTAAACGGACTTAGCTGTTCCGTAACAGGAATGAATCATTGTAAGTTCCACAACAATTTTGTTCCACACCTATTTATTTTTGTTGTTGATTGATTGATTTTATTAAATAATATAGTTCATATTATTGGTATAGTTAATAGGTAATTAGGTATTATAAGTAGTTTAGTACTCGCCTCGACATCGTGCCGGTCTTCCCGTACGCCGCCTGCAATCATCACATATACAGTTAGGCACTGTGCCACTATAACCTTATAATTATATGGTTTTTTATATTACAGATGTGCAATTTACCATTTGAAGTGGAAATGAGGTGGAATGCTGAATTCATGTCACCTTCGGGAAGAGTACCTTTTATAAAATGTGGTGCATTTGTGGTATCAGAATTAGAGCCTATAGTACAATTTGCAGCTAACAAAGGAGTTACATTATGCTCAAAACTATCTACGGAGGAGAGAGCCGAGATGAGAGCCTATATGAGTTTGATCACTAATGTGTTAGTTAATGCTGAGGTTAGTTTTTCTTTTTTGTTTGGTATTGCCAGTTAATAAATATTCCTTGTTTTTTTATGTCTAGTCGATTTTGTAAATAAAAAGCTTTTTTGTTGACTTAAAATTTATTATTTGTAGCTCCGTCCCCCACTAAATAAGACATTAAATAAGACAAAGGTTCTGATTTTTGAACGAGATGAAGAAAGGACGGAATGCAAGA
>DWAO01002009.1:0-17011 GCA_018230605.1 Heliconius congener
ACTAGGTTCCCTCTGTCTACTTTGCTGTGTGCGGGATACAGCGTGAAGCTGATTTGATTTGATTTTTATCCTGTATATAGCAAGGCAAGCAGAGGAAACCCAGCTTCAAAACCCTTCAACAATTTCCATTCGAACTGGATATATTGCGAATTGTGTGGCGGAACTTACTTGCAATTTTGCTTACTATAGTGAGGATCGACATTGAGACACGGTCCTACTGCAATACGGTAGTCTTATTTAATTCTTTCCAGGAAATTTTTCGTCTTGTCAAAAACGATGATGAATGAAAAATGGTGAATAGTCAATGACAAATAGTCTTAAATAGTGTTTAATATTATTATATTTTAAACTATTTTTTGATAATTGGTTAAAAATGGGTGAAATGAATAATAAAAAATTTAACAAAATATATTTTTATAAAAAAAATCATAAGATTTTTTTTGTCTCCCTCTCTCAGTATCATCCTGTATTCCTTTGCCCCATCCACTGCCTGGCGTTAAGACACTTCATACTCCTGTTTCAGTAGAATTTACGAGTCATTGCGTATTGAGAGGCGGGTCTTAACGCCGCGTCAAGGCAAAAAACTTTATTACCAGAGCAAAGAAATGAAATGATTAATAAACAATAATACATTCACCCGACTGGAAATCAAACCCATAACAGTTACGTTACAGTCACACGTTGAATTTTATTTAAGTTTTTTAAAATAACTTTAGATGTATTTATTTCATAATAAACTATTTAATCGGTAATATTCCTATCTCTGCACGCAGTAAATCATCTGCCGCTAATATTTATAGCTGCGCATGCGGCGGTTTCATACGAATTATTTATGTCGTATGAAAACTTCCTTCTTCTTAAATGTATTAAAAATAGTAATAAATGGTAAAGGAATGTGCGCCGGCTCATAGCTTTGAAGTGAGTTTTCAAGTAAATAAGGGTTTATTTGTATGTTTATTTTATAATCGTTAAAACTACCGCATTCATCACATTTCGCGCTTTTGAAACGTGAGTGTTAAATTGCCATTTTCACTTCGTTTTATTTCTTTCAAGTTTCTTGCTATTTTTCACAATTAGATAAAAGTTAGGTCACTTCTTCTTCTTCTTTGTGACATTTACATTCATCATTATAACTTTATGTACGTGACAAGTACTTTTTGTGTAAACTTGTATTATATGTTTAATCTTATAGTATGGTTTTGACTACAAGTTTACAACATTATGGTTGTAATGTCTCTGTATAGTTGGTAGAAGAAACAGAATAATTAGTAGAAGAAACTTGTTTTGACATCGCTTAGTTTCAGTTTTAGAGTAAATATACAGAAAAATTAAGAATTTTTATGGATTATACGGATTTATACGGATGAAATGTCTGTAGACTTATATTATACATAAAGAGACCGGGAAATTGAGACGTATGAAAATCGTCCCTAATATATAGGATTAATGTTGAAACATACTATTTTTCTTATAAGTAATAATTAATTTATTAATAATATGTTGTAACTATTTCGTCGCCCTGGAGAACAAAAATCGACGTTTAGTTACGCCCTATCTGTATTTTGATTGAAAAGCGAAGAATGTCTTGATAAAATTATTATTAAGATAAAAATATAATTGTAAATATGTTTTATACGTTGTTATATTACATATGCTACATACGCTTAATTTGTAATTTTAATTTTTACTAACTGGTTTTAAAGTCTTCATAAAAACTATAAGAATATATGAACTGTGTTTTAAATATAAGCAAAAATGTTGATAATAGCTTTTTTTAGCTTTTACATATCGCTAGTAAGAGCAGAAAACACAGAGTTTTGACACTAGGTTAGAGTGAAGACACTACGTGCTGTACATTTTATCACTTTTTAGGATATTACTTATTATTGTAAATCATCTATCAGCTCTCTTAGTTTCGGTTGAAGACGAAATGAATATATGAAAAATATGTAAATTAAATGTAACTTTACAATGTCGTATTTCCAGTCTTTTAAGAAAACCTGTTCAACATTTAGAAATTATTTAATACAATAATTGCTAATATATGTAAAAGATTGATAGTAGATAAATACTCTTAACATCAGTTAACCTCTATAATAATAACTGTATGTTATTAAAATTTGCTTGCTTCATATTTTGTAGAAATATCTGACTGACTGACTTAAAACCTGATGGTTATGGGTTCGATCCCCACTCAGGATATTGAAGTATTTTGTGTTGTTTGTTCGATTGGCTTGGTTTCCAACAAAAAAGGGGAACCAAACTAACCCAAAAACTAAAACCAACCCAGAAACTAAACCAACGGCGTTAGCTTCCGGCATTCTACACGCAAAATCTGAGTTCTGACGAGAACTGAAGGATTAAATCTAAAATATTCACATGCAATGTAGGTTCTAGGTTCTTTCTGCCTACTACTACAGAGTAAAACGCCAACTTGAGACCCGTGAAACTTAATATACATATAAGTATTTGGCCAGGCGTTTCACGATAAGTACTAGCTTCATCTTACAGACACAGGTTCAAATCCAGGTACGTTAATTAATTTAAATGTAAAATTGACTATCATTTATTGACTATTATTAAAAAATATATCAAAAATAAACGGATTAATAAAGATATACCATAATTATGGTACATTCAGAAAACTACAAGCTTAAGAACTCGATATACTACATATTTATTATTTCATATTTTATATGGCGAATGTTAATACGACTTAAACAACTTGTTCTTTATGACAGTTCTTACAGTAATGTAAATGTGACTGTAAAGTATTGATGAACGATTTAAAAACCGCATATAAAATTGTTTAACCCGATACGACGCGAAGAAATTACCCGCATGATTGTACTACGCTAAGGTCAAATTGCGGGCTTTGTGGATTACCTCAGCTGGTGTAATATTTAATATAAAGCACCTCACCACAATTTTCATAATAAAAAACAAAATAAAGTAAAAATATAAAATATTTTTTTCGTTTAGCTTAGATACAGCATTTTTTATGTTCTTATATATTAGAGCCGTATATTGTGAAAAAATCAACTTTATGCTTTTGCCTGCATAGCAATGTAGGCAGATGAAATCTAGTGTTAAGACACTCCGTTCCCATCCCAATTTTAAAAACATAGAGAAACAAAATGAGTGGAGGAACTCAACGTTATAATAATTCTGCTTGGTTGAGATTCAATCTGTCTCACTGCTTCATGGCTTACAATCTATTAATCTTTACGCTTATTTTTATTTTTACAAGAATATTATGAACAAGAATATTATGTATTTATAAACATGTATAACAATATATTTGCTTTTTATTATATTATATATTCGCTTTCATTTGAGACTTAGACTAAGCTCTTAACCGCAAAGTTGTAGTGTTCTCGGTTGGGCTATTACCGAGTGCGGTAAACGTCCGTTCGATAATACTTGTAGAGACCGCTACCGTTGCTTACAAAGGAAGGAAATGTAAAATAATTTAAAATATTAAATTCTGGCAAGGTTTTACATAAAATCAAATAAATAAAATAAATCAGCTTCACGCTGTATCCCGCACACAGCAGGGTAGGCAGAAGGAAAAAATATAATGTTTTAATTTATGTCATAACACAGTACAAGTTACAAATTTTGACGTAACCAGATGTGAACGTTTGGCCTAGTTAGTTAGAGCGCTTGGACGGTTTCCAACAAGCGCGGGTTCAAGTCTCGCAACGTCCAATTTGTTTTTATGTTTTCTAAAAAGTAATAAATGTGTAAAAAAAATAAACACATACATACACTGCAAACACTATAAATCATATGTGTACTTCACTACTATAAAATAAAAAATAAAGTTGTTTGAATAACTACTATTTAATTTATTTTTATACATAAGGACATCTAAATATAAACTAACAAGCAAGTTGAGCGCGTTGAAGTCTTTTGTACGGCAGCTCAAAGCCTCACAATAAGAACAAGTGGCAGGTACAAAAGGTCTTTGATTTTCTTTGATTTATGTTGTAAGGGAACAGAACAAGTGTCTTGTAATGGTATGTTAGAATATAAATAAAACTTTGTTTTTATTTTAACAAGATATCAGATAATGAATATTGCTTAATAAAATAATATTATTAAATGAAAGAAAAAAGTCGATTTCGTTGTTAAAACTGATTTTAAATATTTTCAATGTAATAATAATTAAATTTATTTTATTTGAAATAAAATGCATTGTAATAAATAAATCAAATCAACTTCATGCTGTATCCCACACACAGCAGGGTAGGCAGAGGGAACCTAGTGTTAAGACACTTCGTTCCCCACTTTCTGCCGAATTCTGGAGGTACTGCGTGTTGAGTGGCAGAAGTCAACGCTGCGCTTAGCCTCAACACCAGACAAATTTAAATAAATATTTCATTTCCTCGAGTGGGGACCGAACCCACAATCAGGTTTTATAGTCACACTTCGTGCCGCTGCGCCACGTCTGGCCGCATTGTATAAAAATATATATTAGTCTGCATTGTAATAAAAATATATATTATTTGATTTTATAATTTATAAATATAGATATAACGTTTTTATGCACAAAACAAATTTAATTTTATAACACTTACTCATTGCAGCTGGTGCCAATGGTCTGGGTGACTGTGACCAAAGTGGTTGTGGTCGTAGTCAGCTTATCTCCCACACACTTTTTACGAGAGCATTGATCCAAAACTGCGTCTTCCTTTAGAGGCTGCAGCACCTCCTTCATTCTGTTTGGTCCAGTTTTAACTGATGATCTTTGAAACTTTAGACTTGCCATTGTCTTTCCGTCACTCGATATCTCCGTTTCTTCTGTGATCATGGCTCCCTTTTTTGTTTTGCTCACTGTTTTTGACGTTTTCCCAAAAATATCACCATTTTTATGCACAATTTCTTTAGAATCTATCAATTCACTCTTAGGTTCTAGAGGTAGACCGTTACTCAGCATACTCTTTATGTTATCACTACTAAGATTTGATGATAAGAATTCGTTCAAATCATCATCATAATTTTGTATTGGTTGTCTTCTTTGGTCATTTTGCCAGGTTTTATCGAAACCATATATAGGTTCCGATTCAGCACCAAACCACTCTTTATCAGGTTTATTGTGAGTTGCATTTTTCTCATCTGGTGCAGGTTCTATATTGTTAAAATTATCTTCAAAAAAATCATCTGTCAGTTCAGTTATTTGGGCACCATGACGTTTTGTGTCTACATCACCGAAATATGGGTGAGTCGGTGTGTTTACTTTTCGCTTTCCATACAACTGTCTGTAATACTTCTCCTGGTCACCATACATCCAACACACTTTCCACCATTGCTTGCACATTAAAATATTAGCCGAGTTCGATGATTTCACATGCCTCGTTGCGGTTGTCGACATTTTATTATTTTTTATCACTTCACCCTAAACCTGTTGATGATTACGTTTGGAATAGTTATGTGTAATATATGGTATGGAATGATAGCGACGACAAATTACTTCAACTTTTTCTAGTTTATTTACACTAAAAGTAAGTTCAACTAGTTATTGTTTCAATTATTGCTTACGAAATCAATATAGGAAATGTTTTAATAAGTAAATTATTAATATTTTGAAATAAAATTTTAATGTACATGAGATCTATTACTAAAGTAGGAAAATAGCCAATTTCGTGTTTATTACAGGGCAGTATCCACTGCATTCCCTACTCTACTTCCTAAAGTGCATCAGTCATTACAAAGTGTTATACCGTATATTTTACATTCTTATTAGATCTAACTAAAGTTCACTTTGGCTTAAATCTAACATCATGAAGTTTATTGCGTTGAAACCCATTACCCGTAATTCTGCACTCCTGCACTTCCCTTTATTTATTATCTTTCTTCTCATTCCCGCTACGTGATTTACCGGTTAATTTTAAATTTGAAATAGCACTGGAATAATATATTGTTCTTATTATAGAATAGTTGCATATATACTTCGTAGTTAAGCAAATTGCATGTTTCTTGTGGTAATAATATTTTATTAATTATGATACTTGTATAAACATATGTATTATAAAAGTATATGGTTCTCATTAAATTTACCCTAATAAAGCTAAATGGACACATTTAATATCAACTAGTTATGGCTAAGAAAAATTAGTCATATCATACATATATGTATATAATATAAATGAATTTATTGTTTTCTTTTTATTTTTAAGACATTAACTATAAAAAGCTTTTATTTATAAAAGCTTATAAATTATATCTTACTAAAAAACCGATTCAAAATCTTATTTCGTACGCGCAATCATAAAATTTCAAAGCGATGTTAATGACCATTAAATTACTTTTACGCTTTTTATATAAATTGTGTATACATATTTTATGTGAAAATTAGAGTGTATTAAGACAAAGTACCGGTTTATGCAAAAATATTATATTTTTTGGCAACTTTTTCATTATTTAATATAAGTATAGCTAATTTATCTATTTTTTTTAATATTATTCAAAGTTAAAGGCATTTTACTCAATTTTTATACATGAAAAGAAGGTAGCTTAGTAATATCCACTTTATTATAATTCCATAATAATAAAACGTAATAAATGTTCAGAATACCGATATATTTTTTTTACTCTTTTTAAATAAAAATATCCCATTCTAATTTAAATGCTATCTACACCACGAAATGAATGCAAATTTACTCATATTAAATGTAATCAACGTCGCCATCTAATCAATTAACAAATTAACGCAATAAAGGAAGTGACTGTAATTTAAAAAAGGATATTTAAAAATTACGAATTTGAGAATATGCTTAAATATTTTTTAGCATGTTCCCAAATTCTCTAAAATCAATAATATCTATAAAATTTATAATATATTAATCTCGTCTGGTCTTAACCAGCATGATTTGGCAGTCAACTACAGTTCCAGAAAAAAATCAAGTCAATTCTTATTAATCGAAACTTTTGTACGGTACCTAAATGTTAAAACACTTTTATTAGGTCAATTTGTAAATAAGTAATAATGACACAATTTGACCCACTTGTATTATCATCGTAGAACTTGGCAGTTCAACGAGTACATTCTCTAGCATTTAGTGTAGATAAGCCGGTTTTGTAGTTTTTTTTAGCATCACCCTGTATCCCGCATATAGCATGGAAGGCAGAGGTGACCTAGTGTTAGGACATTGAGACATTGTGTAGTAGTGGTGGAACTCAACGCCACTGCCTTGTTATGAAAGCGAGAAAACTGTAAGCGTATAACTGTAAACTAGGCAGTTGTGGATTCGATTCCCACACATGGGTATGAAATGTTTAAAATTTTAATTTTCTCGCTCTGGACTGGAGAACGAAGAACGTGTCTTAATGGGAACGAAGTATCTTAGCACTAGGTTCTTAGGTTCCATCTGCCTACCCTACTTTGTAAGCAAAATTATTTAAAAAGCTTAAAAAAACTAGAAGCTCTAATTTGCAAACGATTTTTATTTTACTATTGTATTTACAGTATCAAAAATAAGCCTTCAAGGCCTAAATATTATAGGGAGTTTGGAAAAAGCAATATTTCTACAAATAGAATGAAATATCTATTGATGACTGTAATTTAATAGACGCGAGGCAAGTCACGTTGACCGAAGGCGAGTCCATTAAAAATCAATTATCAGTAAAAAGCGGCAGGTGGTCGCTCGCTGTACGCCACAGCGTGTAGCTGACTTGGCTTCATATCATCTATACTATGTACGTTGGTACTAGGATCTGCATTGGTTTCTTCTTGGATATGAATGTGGGTAATGAGATTGTGTTATGAGAGATATTAAAGGAAAATTTATGAAAATATTTCGTATGAGGTTAAACAATATCTAAAAACGCGACGTTGAGTTACAAAAAATTCTACAATTTGGATATAAGAGAAAAACGAAGTTAACGAAGTAACAAGTCATTTCTGTTCAACAAATTTGGACCCAAAACAAACATTTTTCAACAAAGTATACGAGACGATAGTATTAATTTGTGTAAAAAAGCAGAGCATAAATAAAACGGGGAGTTAATTTGTTCTATCAATATAGTATGATTGTAAATGAGGCACACTTAAGGGAACCTGAGCTCATGCATTTTAATGAACGCGCGTCCTGAGAGACTCGTACATTTATTCTTTAAATGAAACATGTACAAATTAATCAACTGGCTAATCATATTATCCTTTAAGAGAAGTTGAGAAAAGTAAAGTATTAATTGTTCAATATGTATGGACGAGTATGTATGGCAAAAGAGGTCCTTGGAGCATTTTGGAGTAAAAGGCGTAAGATTTTTTCTTTATTTTTCAAACGCAGATATTGGATGTTTATTGGTGTAACTCGATTATTATTATTAGACTAGTTCTCCTAAGGGTTCTACTAAAAGAAATCTAAAAAGTCACATTTTTTTTATATTTTTAGCTTTTTAACTGTATAAATTACAGTTAACAAAAACAGTGCTACTTAGTCAGGTGCTAAGTAGACAGAGGACGCCTAGCATTCAATAGGTTCACACAAAAAAAGATTTAGACACTCCGTAACCCACTTTCTGCGTAACTTTCAAAACATTTCGCGTTAAACGCGCGTTTTGTGTTAATACCAGATCGTGGAAATGATAAAAATTTATTACCTCCAGTGAGAATTGAATCCGCACTGCGCCACGGCCACTGGTAAAATTTCTATTAAACTCGATCATATGACAGGCAATTTACATATTTCACATTATACCACAAATATGTATATATATACATGTGTCAGAATGTAAGCTCTACTGCCTCAGTAATTGCTGTCCAGCGACAGGTTCTAAATTGCATCGTATAAAAAGATCACAAAATCTCACGCATACGATTTGTTTCAAGTCCTACTTCGTTCGGGGCTCATTGCGGAGATAAGATCGGCAGTTTTTTATCATTTGCTTATGTCTTGGGGCCGTTGTTTATTTATATTAGTAGCGATTTAGCTTTAAGCTTTGCATAATTGTGCAAAACTATATTGTAATTAAAATATACGAGTTTAAGGCCATTCGTGGCGCAGAGGGTCAAGGGTAAGAATATAAACGGGACAGGTTGTGGGTTCAATTCCCATTCTAGGAGATGAAATATTTAATATTTTAATTTTCATTCTAAGTCGAGGCGCGGAGTAGATTTACGCCACTCAATACGCAACGCCTCCAGTATTCACCGAAAATTCGCGTCACGTCGCGAAAGAGTCCTAATGGGAACTGACTTTATACTAGGGTCCCACACTCTCTCTGCCTTACCTGCTATATAAGTGGGATAGATCATGAAGCTAAAAAATATACGAATCTGTACTGAGTAAAATAGAGAAAATCACAACTTATTATATTTCAGCAGCATACGTATAAAAAACCTACTGCGTTCCCCACTATTTGTCTAACTTTAAGATATTGTGTGTTGCCTGGTGGAACTCAACGCCGCGCTTTAATTTATTAGACCAGGGAATAAAATTTAATTAATGCACCTGACAGAATAGTAAAACCATAACCATCGCGTTTACAGCCAGTTTTCTACTGCATTGTGGTACACAATTTATTTGGAAATACACAGTTGTCAATAAAGGCTTAAAATTAACCTAAAAAAATAAAACATTTCTGTATGTTATCTGTAGTTATTATTTTACTACTAAATTATTAATGGAAAATATATTTGTTTATTTTGAATGTAAATTACTTACTAAATTCTTTTAAATTTGATTTAATTAAGTGATAAGATGAAGAAAAATATGCTGCTATATTGTTTTTTCTTACTTTTTATTATATTGAGCAAATTGCACCAGACAAAGTAATTTCGGAGAACTGCTACATTATAAAGTGATTAAGTGGAATCTCGCCATCGAGCTTGAATCATGAGTGTGGTAGAGCAACCCAGTGGAAAAATATATTCGGATTGTGTTTTACTGTATATTAGAGTTATATTCGCCCGTGGATTTGGATAGATTAAAGTGAAGAATGGAGTGTTCTAACACTAGGTTGTTTGTGTCTATTCTGGTATTGCTAAAATTTAATGATGTAAAAGTTTGTTTTACGCTATAATTTTGATGGGAGAAAATCTGAGTAAGCACAGAAAATCTAGGATAGCTTAGACACTCCGTTATCCATTTTTTGCACGAATTCACCGATTACACCCCACTTCCCATTTTCCGTCGAGTTCTGGAGGCATTGCGTGTTGAATCAACGCCGCTCTTTGCCTTGACACCAGAACTAAGAAATGGAAATATTAAATACTGCATTTCCTCGAATGAGAATCGAACCCACAATCGTGTATTTAAAGTTTACTTTAGTTGTATAATATTGTATATTGTGCTTACAGCACTTGTATACTGTACAATATACTATTATACTATTTTATATACTACAGTATAATATAGATTGAACAATACGCTAAGAACTTAAGCGTAAAAACGTACAAAAACTCTCCGCAGTCAAAAGGCATGTAAAGTATTTAGATTACAAGTTTCACAAGTAGTTTGATTACACAGTTTTATGTGCATTATACATTGCTTGGGAATTGCGCTAATGTTATTTCAAAACAAGCTTCTGATAGAGTCGACTCTACTTGATAACAACTTGGCGTACGTTATAGTTAAGATAAATATTCATAAGTATTCTAGGTAATATTATAGATTGAACAATCAAAAATTTGTTACCATTGGGTTAATCTGTCAAAAGCATTTAAAATTCGATGCTAAAATTTTTGTTGTATCTGAATTTCACATAACTTCTCATTAAAATGTAATTTCTATTAGTAAAATCAAGTTTAATTATAAGTAGCAATGTTTTATATTATTATAAAAAGTTGATGATCGTTTTTGTCGATATTCTCCTGGTTTATTTATAGACGTAACCGACAATGAAGCCGGTGATGTGCCAAATAGTACACACTCAACTTACATATCGGAAACCGCTACTTGCTGTGACCGGGGAAAAAGCAGTTACTTTGTAATAAGGACAACAAAAATATATATATTACCCTGAGTTAAATGTAATCTTGTTTACTAAACTTATATAGTTTTTATCAGTAGTACACACATCTTTCTACACCTCACATTCCCTTGTGTGAAGATCATGTTTTGAGGAGTGCGACGCAGGAAAAAGAGCGATTTATAACCATTAGTCTTTTTATATTCTTGGTACCTTGTTCTAGAAACAAGGCAAAGCACGGCGTTGAGTTTTGCCATTCAACACGCAATATCCCGAAAATTCTGCAGAAAAAGGGGAAGAGAAGTGTCTTAGCACTAGGTTCTCAGGTTCACTGTTCTATCCCCTACTATTATACAATTTCATAAAAAATTTAAGTCATTGTTCGAATCAATATTCAACGAGGTTATCTTACAAGATAACACAATTAAGGCCATTTTTTAACAATTTTTCCATACAAAAGCTCTACAAATTTAAAACAAGCAGACCTGCCAAACCTTAGTCTACCTTTTTTATATCTGCATACTCTACGTACATTACGTGATAACGTAGAGTACTGAAAAATGTTTACATATTAAACCAGCAATGTACAACATACGCGACAGGTAGCTCAACCGGTTTCTGCGTAAACAATTTAGTTCTCTTGTGTAACTCGCTAGTCAGTACTAAAAAGTAGAGACGTTTTTTATCTACATACATGTAAGTATGGTGGTAATTATCGAATTATACGATATATAGGTTTTTTAAAAGGGCATGGAGGTGTATGTTGATATGATAGAAAAACTTGTTATCGTCTTTCATGCATTAGCGAAAGGTGATTTATAATGTTGATTGCTGTTAGAATTTGTGTAATTGGACTTAGACTGAATTTTTATAAGATATATGTTTCTCTGACTCGTAAGATTAACTGTAGTAGACTCTATTAAATTCATATTGTAATATGTAATGTTAATGGTTTCAGGTAGAAATTGCATACGAACGGTTTGTATTATATAATACATCATTTTTGCCGCTAGTACAGCTTTATTTAAAAAAAAAATACAAATCGTGCTTATCTTTTTTTATACTCTACATAACTACTATATTTACTGGATGAATTTGTTTAAAATATGCAAAAAATACGTAAGTATATTAAGTTGCAAAAATATTCTCTACATCTTATGAATCATAAGCTTTCTCATAAGAGGTGAATTTTAAATTTACAAATAGCCCGCATGAAGTAACGCGTCAACATTTATTGTAAAAGAAATAGTAAAAAATTAATCCATGTCAACGCAATCAGCATAATAAATAATGTGAGATACGATTGAGACATTAGTATTTTTGTTGTTTACAAACAAAAAAAAAGCTTTAGACTTTTAGCTTTATCTTGTATAAAAAGTTGTGGATATATATAAATATATCCACAACATAATATATATATATAAATATCTATCGCACTCCAACATAAAACATTCCAAAAACTGTTACTTAATGAGTTAAGAAATAAAATATTAATTTTACTGCAGAACACATCAATATATACTAATTAACACTATTTAAATATAAAAAAGATATGTTTTTTCTTGTCTTTACGTTTACGTAATATTAGATACTACTTTGGATATAACTTCTATATAGGTAGAGCAATACTTTTGTTTTAGCTTTGCACTGTATTTTGGACATAGCATGGTAGGCTGAGGGAGCCTTTCTTAGGTTCCTTAGTGTTCCTTCATTCTCATTAAGACACTTCCGTTTACCACTTTCCGACAAAATCTAGAGGCATTGCAGGCACACTTAAAAACAAATAAAAAAAAAACGGGTCCACTTCCTACATAGAAATTATATTCTGTAAATAAATTAAATATAATATCCAAGAGCTGTTATCAAGAAACATTCAATAAATCATGTTATCTTGGTCCATGTCTCTTCTGGCGGTAATCGTTCGAATTGACCCAATTGCTTTTGCCCTTAATGGCATAGAGAAATTTCTATGCATGAAAATTATAAGGTGTTCCACTGAGCTCGTGTAAATGATATGCCTCATATCTAGGATAGCTTTCATGTACTGTTAAGTTGTGTACGTGAAAACCTACTTGTAAAATTCACCACATTTATTTAATATTTAATATAATATATGAAAATAATATTTATATTAAGCTACAAAACACAACGAATGTAGGAAATTAAGTGTTATTTAATTGCGTTTTTTCTATATTGCTTTTTCGTAATTGACGTAAAATCACTCACACAAATTATATTTCATGTCATGATATTGTATAGTTTTAATATAAATTAAAACGATATAATTATTAAAAAACAGAGAATGTTAAAATAAATCACCACGTTTCCCGTACTAATTAATATTGTGAGAAGAGAGATAGTGATAGCTATCATAAATGTTTAGTTTAATAGCTCTTTTAGCAGAATTAGCTTATTTTAATGTCAACAACACAATTATCCAATGTTCTACGAACGACGCACGGATTCAACTACAGGACTTAAAAAATAAAACTTGACATGTATGTTAAGAGGAGTTTTCGAAATTCCTATTGGCGCAGGAGAAAAACGGGATTTACCATTTTACATCTTAAAGTACACGGTAACTAAACCAGTAATAATAATATGTATACGGTAATAAGTAGAAAAAACAAACAAGATTTACGTACACCAAGTTGACTAGCCAAGAATTTTTGAAATACTACAGAAACCTGTATAAAGCAAGAACTTTAAAGCTTTTATTTTCCATAAAATTAGATTTTATGATAAGAAATGCGATAAAAAAACGCAATTCTTAAGCGAAATGATTACATCATGTAATCGTACTAAAAAGGAGACGTCAGAGATTTTTGTAAAACGCTACCACTTTGCTTATAAGCGAGTCCATTGTGTACCTTTTATACGTTGGAATGCATCCACCTTATGCTGGCTGAATAAATTATTACGCATCGTAATATTGATTTTCATATTGTTTATTGTGAGAATTATATTTCTGTCTGCATACTAAAATAGAAAAAAAAAACATAAATTATCCTTAAAAAGACAACAGGTCTTTTTTTATGTTTTATGTAGATTGTTAAATCAATATATTAATAGCCCAGTCGTGGCGCAGGGGGCACAAAGTGTGACTGCAAAACCGACTGGTTGTGGGTTCGATCTCCAATCGAGGTGATGAAATATTTATTTTAATTTATATTTTCATTTCTTCACTCTGATGTCGAGGCAAAGCGCGGCGTTGCGTACTGCCACTCAACACGCATTGCCTGCAGAATACGGCAGGAACGGAGTGTCTTAATACATCTGCCTGCCTGCCTGATATAATATAACGAAGGTATGAGTGCTTCTGTCTCCCACTCTAATACTCTAGTACATATGTTGTACTGTAAATATGTTTTATTTAAAATGTAGAAGTTATATGTTAATTAAGTAGATAAAATTGATCGATGCAATGACTGTGGACAATAGTTCAAATTTGACTATTAGAATATTTTATAATGTAAAGTTAAGTTACACTACAATGCTGTAGTCGTGTAAATTAAAATAAAAAAGTAGCTCGACGCCTTTTACCGAATAGCAGGATTTAGTGAGGGAACATAGTGTTAAGACACTCTGTTCCCCACGCATCGTCGAATTGTTGAAACGTTGCAGAACTTATTACTTATTACTTATTACCGTAAAACGAAATTAGGTTCATCCTATTTCTGTAGTAATTTCAAGAAATGTTATCTTAGTCTCTCTTTTCTCCCTAACTTAGCTACATCAAATTTTAAAAAGAAACTTAGAAAGTTTTATATTTATCGGTATATATTGATGTTAGCGATAAATGTCATGATATATTTAGAATTTTATGACTTATCTTAACTTTGTTATTCCTTATGCTTCAAAGATAATGTTTCTTTATTATGAATAGTAAAATATTTTAGATATTACATTTTTTATTCTCATTATCGGCGTATCTTATTCAAGGTTCTTATAAAATTTAATTTTATTTACCTGTTAGCAACAAATTTTTTGATTTAATATATGAAATTGTTAATGTAAAATTATATTTGTCACATGTTCTATAAATGCAAACAAGTATGCCATTATTTATCACTGGTTAATGTATTAGCAAATTTTATTATAATGAACTAACAGACTCTACATATGTTATTTTTTTAATATACGTTTCTCTGCATAAACGTAGTTGCTCAACATTCGGCGTTTAGTCCCATAATCATAAGATCATTAAAATATAATGAATGATAGTCTTAGAACTATTCTTCCCTACAGCGATAATTTCAACTCTATTAAATATCAAGAAAAGGTCCACGATAACATGTTATTAGCAATAATATTGCTTATAATGTTACGACCGAACACCTTTCTATACAGGTGGCAATAAAAATATCATTTTCTCAAATATTCAAGTTTACATATCAAGAACTAAGAATATTTTTGTTTGTTTATTTAGAATTTAGATAAATGTCATCAATGTAGAGTTACTAAAAACATTCCAAACGTAACCGAAGTCAAAATTTTATGAACTTTCTCACTTGTTTTCTTAAAAATGGCACAATATATTAAGCACTATACTTTGAACGTAATCAGCACCGTGAATTATACACTTTCCCACGTGTTTCCCAAACACTGTAATCCTTTGTTCACTTTCTATGCACCGACACTAAATATATGTATGTCACGCTATATGATCCCATCCATTCATAGAGTTTCACAATGATACACAAAATACAGGAAAATGCAAAAATTTCCAAAATATACAGCTACATCCCGCAACTGCGCGCGCGCAACTGACATGGCGCCAGCCAACCGTGTAGAGCTTCATTGAGAAAGAAATAGCGCTACATGTTATCCGTTTACGTGACAAGGACAGATATGTAGAGACATCCCTTCATCAGAAGTCATACTCGTAGGTTTTAATTGAATCTGAATCATAAACGGCGACTCTAATTTGCGGTTTAATTACTAGAAAGTTGAATATCGATCTATGTATACTCCTAATTTGTTAATTTCTGTTTTATATTTTATTGCAGCAATGATTATATACGTAGGTTGATTTCTCTTCAATAAAATTTATTATACAATATACAAACATTTAATGTTTGTTTTTCTGACTGTAAGTTTATTTTCTTCAATTTAATTTGCCAGTTGTGGCACAGGCGCACAAATAGTGCCTGTAAATTGACTGGTTGTCGGTTCGATCCCCACTCGAGGAGATGAAATATTTATTTACATATTTTCATTTGTTCGCTCTGTTGTCGAGGAGGAAGCGCGGCGTTGAGTTTCGCCACTCAACACGCAATGTCTCTAGGAATTGGCGGAAAGTGGGGATCGGAGTATCTTAACACTAGGTTCCCTCTGCCTACCCTGCCTAGCGTGAAGCTGAAAAAAAAAAGTTCAATTTATTTTACCAGATTGCGTATATTTATTTCTTTTTGCAAAAAATAATGTGTTTTATTAACAAATAAAATATTTTTTTTAGTGAAATATTACTTAAATTTAAAATATATGACTTGTAAGATAAACCAACATGAAGTATTATAAACATTAAATCTTAACAAACTTGATAATATGTTTTCTTTTTGAGTTCTTTTTTATGATACAGCACCCGATAAAGGATCCAATAAGACATTATACATCCCTATTTATTATATACTTTTATACTTATTATATCTGTAAAAATAAATAAATACATAAAAAATGTTCATATCAAAAGCGACGCTTATTGGTGCAAAATCTTAGTAGTAGATATATATTATTAGAGGCACAGAATGTCACAGCAAATTTGACAGTTATGGATTTGATTCCCACCTGGGTGATTAGATTATTTTCATTACCTCGTTCTAATGACAACATAAAGAGAGGCATTGAATTCTGCCACTCAGCACGCAAGTTTTCGAAGATTAGGAGGAAAATGGGAAATGGATTGTCTTATGCAATATGCAGTACATAACATAATATATTACATGATTATTATGATGTGTATTGATATTTTTTTTAGTTTTACATTGAAATTGGAAAAATACCGATTAATCTGCAGGATAGAGCTGTTATAATTTTTTTTTTTTTTTTTATGGAAAAGACACGGCAAACGAGCGTGGGGGTCACCTGATGGTAA
>DWAO01002010.1:0-17004 GCA_018230605.1 Heliconius congener
TAGTGGTTGACTGTTGTATAAGGTCGTGATTTACTATTTGTGTTCAAGCTATTTGTATTTTAAATGGTGGTGTGAATATACTCAGTGCTAATCATGAGCAATTAATTAATAATTCACCATCAACACTACATTCCCGTGGAGAAAGGAGGAATATCGTGACACTAGGTTCTTCTCTGCAAATGCTGCTAAGTAAGATAAAAAGAAATTTATTTTTCAATCCACAGCCAAGTATGCGTAGGCTTCGGCAGAGGTCACATCCACCAGGTCGATCTTCGGCGGGGGAAACCAGACAAAGGCTATAAGGGTTGCGTGGGTGCCGTCACTAGCATCGACCTGGTGAAAGGGCAGGATGAGGGTCAGGGTCTGGTCGTCAGCAGTAGCCTGGACAGGTGGTTAAGGGTGCATACTTTGGACACCAAGGAGTTGGTTTATAAAGTAGGTTGTTTGTGTTTTGTATTGAAGTATCTTTTTTATTCATTCCCAATTTAGACTTGCTCTAAAAAAACTTTTAAAGAAGTTAGTTGGACAGCGTGTGACTGTAAACGCGATGGTTGTGAGTTCGATTCCCTCTTGATTTATTTATATTTCCACGCTACAGAGCGTGCAAATATAAACAACAAAGTAAGATTTTAAGTCCCGCCATATTACATCGAATGTGTCCATTTCCGGCGGATAAGAAATGAAGAAAGTGTAACTTACCTTGCTATAAACTTAAGAAAAAGTAATATGAAACTAAAAAGTTATATGTTATGAGTAAATACTATGAATATGAAGTTCTCAAAAAGTGAATTTCTTGTTCATCTAATTGAATTTAATGCGTAAAAAAAATTATTTTAATTTCAATCCTAGATTAGATTTTGAAGTTCCTTTATTTAATTTTCCTTTTATTCCAGCAATACTTAACATCGAAACTAACATCGGTATTAGTCCAAACGAAAACATCTACTCCCTTACAGAAGTTGGTAAAGAAGGAAGATCATGAAGACAAAGAAGTAAAGGAAGAGGATTTGGATGATATATTTGATGGCATGGAAACTGTCGGGTAAGTTGGTGTGCAAATCCGGAAACGTAATACAATCCTCTCAAATATTTTAACTGACTTTGAAAAACGAATAAGTTTATGTATGTATGTGCTCCACAATTTTTTTGTTGACTGAAACCAAAATTATGCTTTTTGTTTAAAATGGGAAATATTTCAACTTAGAGAACTGCCCAAGTTTCATCAAAATCGGTTTAATTGTTTTTGACATATAGGTCCATGCATTTGTCAAAGTTATAAAATAGGTAGGTAATTGACAGATATGAGATAGCTAACCATACATCATAATATATTTTTTTCTTCTCCTTTTTTTTACTTCGTTCGTTCTGTTCTGCCTACTAAAAGTAGGCAGAGGGAACCTGGGTGTTAGGACTCTGTTCCCATTAAAACATCTCTGTCTGTCTCTCCACTTTACTTTTAAATAAAAAGTATGTATGTAATATGTGACATAATCAAGAAGAGAATAGTGATGACACTTCTCGAGTTTCTACACATCTTGACATTGCCTTTTGAATTGCGAAACTCAACGTCGTGTTTTGTCTTGTTATTAAACCGATAAATGAAAATAATTTCGTAGTGAAACTGCGACAAGATGTTATATATATATCTTTCTCTTAACCTTATAGTTACACTAATATTCACTAATACATACAATTTTCTTTGTAAATAAAGCGAAAAACTACGCCAGAAGCGTACCGAAGCAACCGAAAGCGAAATGATAGAAAAAAGTGAAGGGAATGAAATAGAAGCGAAGCGATCGAAACCGTCTCTTGAAGGCAGTACTATAGTAATAGATGAAGATGAAGCGATTATGAAACTTTTGAGAAGTACCGAGAAACAGAAGAGAAGGATGGAGAAGAAGAAGAAGGAGAAGAAAGCGAAGAGTGTTTTTTATAATGCTTAAAAAATAAAGATTTCAAAAATTAGAATATTCTTTAATTTTTTTACAAAAAAAATTAATATCTGCCTTAATAACAAGCTAAGTACTTATTTTTTTAACATTCATATCTTACAAAACTTTTTTATTATTGTTTTCTAGCTTCACGCTATATCCCGCACATAGCGTGATGCTGGCAATATTAGGCAGAGGGAAGTGTCTTTCACTAGGTTTCCAGGGTAACCTAGTGAAAGACACTTCCGTTCCCAAGTTTTCGCCGAATGTTCCGGCGGGCAACGCCGCGCTTTTGTCTCGTTACCAGAGTAAGCCTACGAAAATATAAAATATATTAATCCCGCGAATGGGAATCGAACCCATAACCGTCCCGTTTCGTCGCACACTTGGACAGCTGCGCCATAACGGCCGCAACGGCCTCCTTTATTTTTTTTTATATTATCTATGTATTTGTCATTTGATGTTGATAAAGAGACAGATCAAGTAAAATGCGGCGCCAAAAACATTTTCATTTTATTTTTATTATTCTCGCATTAAATATAAAGTAGTAGGGTTAAGTTAGTTTAAAACAGAATACTATTCTACAATTCTACATCATCAACGAGGACAATCATCTTAGATATAGGTCTTTAAATTTTAGGATTTAATCTGTATATTCTTTAAATTTTACTTAAAATAAGTTTTATATAATTCCGTACTTTCATTAACACTCCAACTATAGATTTCGTAAGTTACTCACTTTTTCTTTTTAATTGTAAATAAACTTTAAGAAAAAAACTAACTCTATTAAAACGTTTTGTTAAATAAATTATTTTGGAGGTAAACTTTGAGAAAATAAACGACAGTATATTAATTTATTGTATAAATATGTATATTAATTTGGTGTAAAATTCTCCTTATCAGTCCACAGCGGGTCAGCGGTGGTCTTCATCATGTCCCACAAAGCATCACTGTCGGTCGCCAGTTCAAATGGCAGCAAGAGTCTCCGAGCTTTGTTTTTTATATCTGATATGATATGTTTATGTTAAGAATATATCTATATATTAGTTGTGAAACGAAAACCTTGTAACTTAACTTTTGAGGAATGTAAATATTTATTTTAAAATTACAATTTTTAACAAAAAACCGACTACCACCAGATCTCATAATCAGAACCTAACCAAACTCAACTTCTGAAGTAACAAATATTATAGAAAGGAAAAAAAATACTGTCGAATTGATAACCTCTTCCTTACGAAAGTAGATTCATTATGAAAGAGTCGTGGCGCAGAGGCACAACTGTATGACTGTAAACGTGACTGGTAGTATGTTCGATCTTCACTCGAATAAATGAAATATTTATTTTAATTTCTTCGCTCTGATGTCCAGACAAAGCGCGGCATTGAGTTCCGTCACTCGAAATTGGGGAACGATGTGTTTTAATACTAGGTTCCCTCTGCCTACCTTGCTGTGTGCGGGATACACGGTGAATCAAATTTATTTGTTATATATTAAATAATGAAGAAACAAAATATTTATTACAATAAACATATCACACATTACGATAAGTTTGACAATATACACTTTTGTATGAAGTGAGATACAAGTTGCTGCGCCAAAGCGTCCTCTAGTGTATATTAAAATATATAGATTATAAATGATTGAAGTTCGTGGATTTAAATCTAACTTGAAAAACTAAGATACTCTTTATCTAAATTTTTCAACCATTTCAACATTTTTTTTCAAGCAACAACTTATGTCTAAAAAAAAACAATATATTCAAACACAATATTCAAAAGGATACAGCCCTTGACAATGTTAGGTGGTGCGCTAAAGTCCAGTCTAATACCCGTCAACTCCTTTGCCAATTGGTACGATTCTCTAAAACAAAAGTATGAAATTAATTAACAATTTATAACAAAAAATGCAACACAACATTTTTTCATTTATTTTTGTTTTGTTTTTAAATATTTATTTTCAATGTTTTCCTTTTCTGTATGGACAAATTGTATCAATTCATCGTTGACAAGCCTTATAAAAAAACAATATATTCCTTTATAGCAAGCAGAGGGAAGATAAAGTACTGTAATGGAAGATACTCCATTCCATACTTTTCACCGAGCTTTCGAGACACTGCGTATTCGGTGGAGTAACTCAACGCCACGCTTCGCCTGGTTACCAGAAATGAAAATATAAAATAAATCATTTCACCGCGTGGGTAACGAACACACAACCCCTAAGTTGTAAGGAGACAAAGACGTGCCATGCTTTGTCTTATATGAACGATGTAATGACAATAACTTATTACTTTGAGTGGAGATTGAACCTACATCCATTGCATTAACAATACAGACGTTTTGGCACTGAACCACTTCGGCATCACGATATATTTTTTTAGCTTCACGCTGTATCCCGCACAAACAGGGTAAGCGGAGGGAACCTGTGAACCTAGTCTCTAAGCTGAATTCTTGAGGCATTGGTATTGAGTTGTAAGATGGAGACAAACCTCGTTACCAGAGCGAGAAAATAAAAACGAACCCACTATCGTCGTGTTTAGAGTCGCGCTGCGCCACGACGGACTCAGCCTGATAACAAATAGTAATTTGACACTCACTTTGCATTCTCCAATCTGTTCTGATCGCTGTCGGCTATAGTGAGACGTGATTCAAATGCATTACACACTCTTTCAAGTTCTGTGTCGACGCGGGACAGTTCTGCTAACTGCTGAGTTAGATCTTTCTGAAAATTTATTATATTGTTTATTTGGCTTCTAGAAGATAATTAAATTTTGTAACACCAAATCTCAACTCTTAAAAATAAAGTTCGAAGCCTAGAAAAGAAAGCGAGAAATAATAATATTATTCTGCCCAGCATAAAAGAAACAGAGGCAAACAATTATTACCTTAAAAATTGAGTGATGGATATATTTAATGCTGTGTGCAAAACCGCAGGATTGGATCCTTTTGATAAGTGGAAACTAAGCGATGCATACAGACTGGGTAAAAAAACAAAACGATAAACAAAGACTAATCTACTAAGATAATAATAGTAAAATTAAAACTTGCTTAGAGACGACTAGATATTAAAGACAAAAAAACTTCCCCACTGACATCTACGTCACTGAAGACTTCCGAAAGGACGTACTAAATACCAGAAAAGAATTAAAATACAAGTTGAAATAGGAAGAAGAAAGAGAAGCATCCTCTTAAGGTCTACCCATCATTTAAAATCGTAAAATAACAAATACTGAGTTTTAAAATAAAATAACAAACTTTTTTTAACAAATAAAAATCGATTAAATAAAAAGTAACAAATTATTTTACATTAAGTAAACCATACTTTGATTTTGTTTAACAAAAATAATTTTAAAATATTTCAATTTTTTTAGTTGGTGCCAAGTAAAACAAAGAGGCTTAGTAATTTGATATTGTAGTAATGTTGTAGCATTAGCTTGAAACCGATTTTTTGCAGTCCATTGAAAATGAGAACATCCTCTTTTTTGAAGATGGTTGAAAAGAAAGGCAACATTGCAAATAATGCAAGTTTAACACTTATTGTGATTTTTTCATAGAACCATTGTCAGAAATGGACCAGGCAAAATAAATAAAAAAAATCATCAAAATCGATCGGTTCACCCAGTCAAAAGTTCTGAGGTAACAAACATTAATAAATACAGTTGCATTGATAACATCGTTTTCATACAGAAGTCGGTTAAAAAGGTAACAACTAAAACACTCGCACATACGACTACACAAAAAAATATTACGAATTTATGAATCGTCTAAGGATATACTTGCAGACTAACACAAGCAAACAACAACCAAGTATCATAGATCTATCAACTATCAAATCATCAAACAAAACATTCAAACCCCAAAGAAATAAAAATACGAAAGGATCTAAGCAAAGAACAAACAAAAACACAAAAACTTCAAATAATCTTACACATAGTAAATTACAAAACATAAAATCTTTGTTACTTTGAAATAAATCAATTTCAAAGTAACAAAGAAATCTATCCAAACAAACTATAGACGAAACGTAAAGAAGAGAGCTAACGGAATTAAGTCTAAGCAAGTCATGGGTACAAAAAAACTAGAAAGCAACAAGGAAGAAACAAAACCAAGAAAAAACATATAGAGCAGGCAACAAAATTCTATAAGAAATTATACAGACAAAAAGAACATGATAACAAAATAGAAGTTAAAGACAACGCACAACAAAAACTCAACAGTAAACTCAATCGAAAAAAGAGAAGTGTTTGAATACATCAGAAAGCTCAAAGTCAAAAACTTGAACAATGATGCTGTCAAACTACGTGCTCTAATCCAATCCTACTTCATCATCTAAGGAAATTATTTAATATGGTACTAGACTTTGATCATGACTGACCACATCCAGTCACTAGACCAAATAATAGAAAAATACAAAGAATTTTATATGTTGAGAACAGAAATTTATATGTTGCTTTTATCAACTACAGCAAGGCATTCAATAGCATCAGTCATAGCACAATCTGAAAAGCTTTGGCAAATTAGAATGTCGACCAAAAATATATGAGCATCATACAAAATATATATGTGCAAAGCACCAGCTGAGTGTGAGACTAGAGACAACAGGCGAAACAATAAAAATTGTGAGGGGCCGAAGGGGCGACCCTCTGTCACCCAAGATATTATTGCTATAATAGAATAGATGTTAAAAATATAAACTGGGAAAAGGAATATCAATACATCTACTTAGGAAAACAAATATCCTTCATAAAAACCAACAATAAGGAAGAGTGAAGATTTTTTTTTCCTGAAAGAAATAATAAAAGGCAACTATAACTATACCTAAAAAAGATAGATGTTGACACATGTCTCCTACCCAGCTTACTGTATGGTTATTAAACATGGGCCCTTATTGATAAAATAAAAAGAAGAATAAGAACCACTCAAATGGCCATGGAAGAAAGAAGAAAGAAGTATACTGAGTTTTAAAAAAAGTAGTAGTAGTACCATGGAAAGTGGAAACGGGCAGGACATGTGGCTTGATACAACGACAGACAATGGAAGATGTACAGAAAATGAAGGGACAATGTTGAACAAAATTGCCGGCAAAGACTGGCTGAAAAACTACTACAAAACTAAAATAAACTATCCCTACAAACAATTAGATTTCAAAATAAAAATGTTTTCTCAGCCAGTAGGAACTATGGAAAAGTAGAAATCTAACTAGGACTATGGAATGGAATTTGGATGGACTGGCTACTGGTCTATTGAATGAGACTTATTGACGTCCACCTTAACAATAGTCTCAAATTAAATAGTTGGCAGAGTGACTAGCCTCCCACTAGATGGGCCCCAACTAAACTGTGTAGTGCCTACTATAAGGTACAACAAGTCAAGACTGTTGTGGTGCAGGAGCACAAGCATGCAACTGTTAACACAGCAGTTGTGAGTTTGATTCACACTAGGGGGAATAAAATGTTAGGTAAAGATATTGTAGTGTTCAGACTCTTCATTCTAAATATTTTGCGTAACTTGGAGACTTTAAAAAAATCGATATTTTTCAATACATATGGTATTTAAATACTGCAGGAATTCTATCATAAAAAAAATTAATTGATATCAATAACATGTTTTTTTCTTTACTTATAATTAACCAAGGCACTTAATAAAACAATTCTTACTTTCAATTTCACTTCCAAGGCCATTTTGTTTTCTATTTCTGTGATCTTTTTGCAAGCCTTTATCTGTTGTTGTTGTTTATCTAATTTAGCTGAAATATTATGTTTTTTTTGTATATATGTTTTATAAATTATGTTTACTATGCACATTGCATTGTAATAAAAATTTATCATATTAGATTCAATTATTCAGATAGAGTTTAGCAATTATTAGAACTATATTATTGAAATATAGAAACTGTCATAACACAGTAGGCCACTTAAAAAATTATAGTTATGGGTTCGATCCGACTCAAGGGTATAGTTATATTTAAATTATTTAATTTTCTCGCTCTTGTACTTAGATAAAGCCCACAACATTAAGTTACGGCTTACGCGACTGTTTCTAAAGTGTCCTAATATTCGCTTTCTTCTGCCTGCATTTAGCCTACTATGAAAAGCAAGAAGCTGCGTTTTAGACAATTGTCCATAGAATAAAACCACTAAAGAAATTATTGCATTATAAAATTTTTAAATTTACCTTCTACTTTTTCACAAAATTTATCAAGATTTTGACTAATCTGAAGATCCCAAGGTTCTGTTTCAATTGAAGTCATTATTATAAAGATATTAGATATTTTTCAAAAAAATATCCGAAGAAATAATCTCTTTTTATGTAGATATTTTTATTTTCTTCTTGTAATCAGCAAAAACGACTTTTTGTTTGAAATTTTAAAAAGACACAGATTATTAATATACTTTTAATATAACATACAATATGTCAAATTTATGACGCTCCAAATTGTAATTTATTTTGTTATTTTCTATTATAATTATGGTACGTTTAAATTTTATTTACAATTTAATATACTTTCAGCCTGTACTCTGTACTGGAATGTTAAATTGATTTGGTTTGATTTGGTGTCTGCTGTTAAAAAATAGCCAAGTCAAATTTAGAGCTTTTTTCCAAGTGAACATAAAACTCAGCACTATAGACGCATTTTTTTGTCAGAAAACGACGTATTCTTTTGGTCTAACTTTCATATATAACCTTTTTTTACTTTTTTAAAAAGTAACTATCAATATTTATCCGTTTTCATATTTATTCATGTAATAGTCACGCGTAATAGTCGCCTAAATCACCTAGAAGGGGGTAAGGTTTTTAATGAGTGACGTGAGTGAGTCAGTCACAGAAATGGTGATTTTTAAAGCTTAATATATCAGTCCGCGATGGAATTTTATTTCTTACAATTAAAAGTGCACTACAAGCTTCAATAAGGAAGTTTTAACAAATGATCTAAATTTTACACATGTAGATTAATTGATTTACATGTTATGAAAGGCTCTCTTTTTCTGGACTTAATATCTTTGATAATTTTGAATTTTAATTTAATATTTTGCATTGTATGAAATATTTTTATTTATATAAGTGTATAGGTAGTGTGGGTGATGCATGGCCATTTTGATAAAATTATGAAGTAAATTGTAAGTTTCAAATTAAACACCAAAGAAAAACAAAGGGTAAATAGATTCTAATATAAGTAATAACTTAAATATTTGAAATTGTACTGTAACAAAATTCCAAATTACTAATGTTATCTTAAAATAGTATAGTAGGTAAGCGATAAATTATTTTTGCGAAAAAATTAGCTGATTATAATTTTTTTTTATAATATTTCTATAAATATCAATAAATAACTATAACTTACACAATTACATTATAATTGACATATTTTATTTTATAATATTTTGGTACCGTATTTATTCTTCTAAAAAGACAGGAATAGGAAAAGACAGATAATTAAATTAAAAAAGCGACAGCTGCGCTGCCACCGCGATCTGCGGACAAAACGCGAACTAGCACACTTGTGATGGCGACCGATATTTATAGATCGTAAGGGCTGTTTAGTTATCAATAAATAACAATAAATGTTATAAAAAAACATGGAGGAAACAAAAGTGATATATTATATAGACGATGAGGAAACACCTTATCTCGTCAAAATACCGATTTCCCCTGAAAAGGTAACGCTATTGGACTTTAAGAATCAATTGAACAGACCGAACTATAAGTTTTTTTTCAAATCAATGGACGATGACTTTGGTGTGGTTAAGGAGGAGATTGTTGATGATAATGCGCACTTGCCGTGTTTTAATGGTCGTGTTGTCTCGTGGCTTGTGTCTGCTGAGGGTTCTAACCCATCGGATGGAGCTTCCCAATGCACTGATAGCAATGCTGGTAAAACTAAGCAAAACATTCATGGGGCTCCAACTGCGCCCCTCACTAGAGACACCTGTACCGATACAGATAGCACTATAAGCTCCCGACCGGGGCACAGGGCGTCGTGTGACAAATACAAATACAGAGGCTTAAGAATCAATGGTCACTCCAAATATGGAAACCACGGCCTGGAGTACGAAACAGCATCAGTTCTTAGCTCTGATTTGGACTCCACTAGTTTATTCGACAGCCAATCCGAAATTACTACCACAACTGGTCGTCACACGAATGCCTCAGTTGACAGAGCCCTCACAGAATGCAGTAGCGTATCTCACCTCCAAGTGAGTTCCAGGAAGAGACCACAACGCCGACGGAAGAGACCTCAAGTTATGTCCAGAACATCATCCTATTCTTCCATAACCGATTCAACCATGTCAATGCATATTATAACAGTCACTTTAAATATGGATACTGTGAGTTTTCTGGGAATTTCGATAGTAGGACAGTCAAATAAAGGTGGAGATGGTGGAATATATGTGGGAAGTATCATGAAGGGTGGTGCAGTTGCTTTGGATGGCAGAATTGAACCTGGTGACATGATTCTTCAAGTAAGTAAAGAATATAAAATATATAAATTTAAATACATAGTTAATGATTATAAAACATTTGCTTATTCAATAATAACCAAATGTTTTATAATATCATAATGATAATTTCTTATAATTATTCAAATTGAAATAATGAACTGTAAATAATTAAACTGTAGTTTATTTATAATTAAAAAGAGAAACTATTAATTAAACCTAATTGTAACTATATATAATAAAATGTTAAATCAAATTACATTACTCTTGAATTGAGTTTTATAAAAAATGCCTTACATAAACATTAGATAGAGAGAAAAAGAAATCTGATGCTATGATAAACATTTTTTCGTATTATCTCCAGATTATACAATCTGTTCATTATCTGTTTTGAGAATGGGATTTGTACCCACACCTATTATACTCATGTTTATATGTCAATGTATATTTATTATTTACTAGAGACTTGCATATGGACTCTCTTAACTTATTGTTATATTAAAACCAAAATGTACAAAATATTTACATTATTTGTAGCATATGTGTTTATAATACTAATATTTAAATGTAAATACAGATATGTATTTTATTTTACCATAGCGAGAACCTAGTGTTAAGATATTGCATTCCCCACATTTTGACTGAACTTGGGACTTTATATGTGTTTAGTGATGGAGTATTAACACTGTGCGTTGTTGTATTTTTCATTACTTGATTGGGAATTGAATACACATCCATTACATTTAAAAAAAAAAACTTTTGAAGGTAATTAAAAAATCATCAAAATCAAATATTTCCATCATACTGAGAAAATGACAATATTAATATTTCTCTAATATAAAGACTTATAACCATCGGAGGAGTTAAATATTTAGGATTTTTTGTATGTTTTGCTTGTTAAAGTTTGGGTTTCTTTTTTCTAAAATTTGAAGTGAACATTAATATTTCAAATGCACTTCTTTAGTATCAATATTTGTGTATTATGGTTACCAATCATGATAATATTGTTATTGTCTTTATAGGAAATACACATTTTGATGTTGTGTTCCACTAAATTAGTCACGGAACCTTCATTTGCCTGGCAAATGAACCTGCCGATGGCGTCTTCCTCAGCGTCAGTGTAGTAGATGCATCCTTTTGTGTCTCTTGATAAGGCAACGACAGTGTGCGATATGCTGTCATGTAGAGCGTTCTTAATAGTTTGGATGATTACTGCCGACTCATATGTAAGCCCCTGAGATCCGTTTATGATCAGGGTGCGGAAGCTTCTCCCTCTCCTCTCCCTCTTCCGTATCCTTTTCTGACAAGGTCCACTTTCCAAAAGGGTATAAATTCCATTCAAGTTTTAAATTGTTGGGTCCTGCTACTCAATTCACAATTTCTCTAAAATGAGAAGAATGAGGAGATCATGAGTGTTGGAAAATTAAACTTTCTGCCTTTCTCTGCGTGATGTTATAAACTGAAGAATAAAAGTATATACGGTGAAGACACAGTAATCTGGAACATAATTATATGAATTTAGTATTATCCAAACTATCAATTGGTATATGTTAGTATCTAAAGAAACAGAAACATTTGATTGAAAGTCAAACTTTTGAAAAAGTGCAAAATGTATATTTTTTTGTTTCACGCTATATCCCGGACATAGTAAGCAGAGCACAATTTTCGAAATGTTGCGTGATGACTGTGGCAATGACACGATTTGACTTCTGCAAGAAAATGAATTAATTTATTCCTCTGAGTGAATCGATGCCGCAATGATCCCAATGTGACAGTGTGTCAATTAGTTCTATTGATCAGGTTTCTAAGGTACCTAATATTCTTCCCATATTTTTTTTTCAGGTGAACGACGTAAACTTTGAAGACATGACCAACGATGAAGCAGTCAGAGTGCTCCGTGAAGTAGTCCAAAAACCAGGACCCATAAAGCTGGTGGTGGCTAAATGCTGGGACCCAAACCCCAAGGGTTACTTCACTATACCCAGGACGGAACCAGTGCGGCCTATTGATCCCGGTAAGAAAAGGGAGTTTTGATACAACTTTTTGGTAAAATTGCTAAGACTAGCTATAATGTTTTAGGAATATTTTTTGTCTCGATTTTAGGCTGAAATTAAAGAGCAGAGTGTCTTAATCTGAATGCATGAATTTTATTTGTATACCTTAATTGACCTTAAAAGGTTACCCAAACCGGTTCCATGAACATAATGTAAATGGAACTCTTCAATCATCAAATTCTTCTAGTTACAACTTCAATGAATACTTAGTAACTTCCCATCTATAGCTGTCTGGGTGGCCAACACCCAGGTGTTTCGTGAGGTGTACTCTCTCCCCATTTGTCTACCCTCAGGCAGAGGCAGAGGAATTATTTTGTTAAATTGTAAGAAAAGCGTGAGTCTGAAAATAAGTCAATAACAATGTATAGCCAAGAAATATTGGTACTTAAATTCTGAGTTATTTTTTTTGGTACTTAAATTCTGAGTTATTTTTTTCTATATTCTCAAAGAAGTATTTCAATTCATTTGTTTTAGTCATTCCCAGCTTCACGTCAATTTTCTCGTTTTTTTGTTCATGTTTTAAATTCTCCGAATATCCACAGGTGCATGGGTGGCTCACACTCAGGCGTTGCGCGAAGCGTATCCCCCTCCCCCGCTGTCCACACTTCCCGCGGCATCCATACCGGAGCGGGGGTCGGACGCGGGTTCTCTTCCCGCCGAGCCACAGCTGTCCGTCGGTATGGACATGGCATTGGTGGTTAGAGCTATGTTGAGGCCGGATTCGGGTGAGAATTTAGTGCCATGTAATAAAAATAGTTAAATAGTAAACGGGGTTAAGTTACGCCACGTAATGTCTCGAATTACTCTGGGTTCTTTCTATTATCTTAATTATTTTAATCAATTCTATATTTAAAGTCCAAATTATATTTGAAACTGCTTATGTATGTAAGAGTCGTTATTTTTAAGAACCACCCACATAACATTGATTTCACTACCTTCCCCTAATGTCTGGAGATCAGGTATAGAATGTGTACCAAAATAACAATACCTTATTATCCAAGAAACAACTGATCTTGATCTCCAATGATAATATCCAAATTATATCCCAAACTATGCGCATATGAGTAATAGCCCTTATTTTTAAGATAAAATGACCACAAAATTGAACCTAATAACTCCCCCCAAGGTCTGGAGATCAGGGATAGAATGTGGCTCAAAATTACGATACCAAACGCATTCATCGGTGCCGATATAGTCGACTGGATACTACAGCACGTCGCCGGCATTGTGGATAGACGCGACGCGAGGAAGTATGCATCGCATATGCTCAAGGTTAGTGACGGTTTGATTTTTTTTTTGTTAGCATTAAAGTATTTTTTTTATTTTTTATTACGTTTACTAAAAACGTAACTGATATTACAATGCTGTCTATGCATAAGATGTGTCAGAAAATCTTTTATTAGAGGTAATAAACTAGTATTAGTTTTATATTTTTATTTTTCTGTATGTTTGTGCACATTGATCTTAGAAACGCATGAACTAATGTATTTTAACAAATTGTCCTTAATTCATTTAGTCACAGTCAAATCCCACTAAGTTCATTTTTTTCTTATTTAAAAAAAAACTAAATAAACACACTTCTTATTGTTTTATCATCATGAAACTTGGCAACTATATAGAATAGATGACACTACAATATTATGGTACCTTCAAGCTAGTCTTATGATGGAACTGCAAGATGTCTGATAGAACCTTCGTGTATGCCTTGTAGTAAACATATTGAATTTGAGCTCATTACATTCTTCTTATTAATGTTTTCTATTTACACTGAGTGTTTTTAGTTTTTTGAACTATTAAATACTTTTTATTTTAGTCGTAGCGCAGGAGCGCAAGCGTGCGACTGTATACGTTAGTTGTGGGTTTGATTTCCACTCGAGGAAGTAAAAAGAATCATATTTTCACTTTATTTATTTAAATGTATATTTTCATTTTTTCGCTCTGGTGTCGGCTAGTGTCTGGTGTGGTGTGGCGTTGAGTTCCGTCACTCAACACGCAATGCCTCCAGAATTCGGCGGATAGTGGGAAACGGAGTGTCTTAACGCTAGGTCAAAATATTTTTCCTACCCCAAAAATAGATTAAAACCTGTTATAATTTCCAGGCGGGTTTCATACGCCACACGGTGAACAAGATAACGTTCTCGGAGCAGTGTTACTACGTGGCCGGTGAGCTGTGCGCGGAGCTGGCGGCGCTCCGTCTCCGCAGCGCCGACCAGGACAGCCTCGCGTCTGATACGTTGGCGCCGTTGCCTAATCCTACGTGAGTAAAAAAATGCTCAAACTAATATTATATAATCTATTCTAATCCTCCAAATGAGATTCGAACCCAACAAGCACCATATTTAATTCCTGCTAACCTACCTATATGTAAATTTAAAAGATTATGGCATCTATTCTGTCTGTCTCATACAAAACATGGTTTGATTTATATGTAGATTAATAGATAATATATATTTTTATGATTTTCCCTCATCTTTCAGCTTGATGGGCCCCGGCTACATGCCTTATGCCGGGTCGTATGGGTACCAGCCCATACCGTTCAAGTATTCATCGTGCGTTACAAGTGAACATACTATATATGGGTAAGTTTATGTATTTTTTAACCTTCACGCTGCATCCCGCAAATAGCAAAGTAGGCAGAGGGAACTCAGTATTAAGACATTCCGTTTCCCATCCACGCAATTTTAAAGCATTGCTCGTTGGGTAGCGGAATTCAATTCAAAATATTTAGTAATGCTTTTCCTCTAGTGTACTGGTTCCCAACCAGTGGTCCGCGGACCACCAGAAGCCTAAATATGGTCCGCGAACGATTTTATGACTGGGGATGGTGCGGCAGTTTCTGGTTTGATTATCACAGTTAACTTTTACTATACCTACATGCATAGTGGTCCCTGCTGCCAAGAATTATATAAAAGTGGTCCTTGATCAAGAAAAGTTTGGAAACCCTTGCTCTAGTGGGAATCGAACGTACAACCGCTTTTACAGTCACATGTTGTGCCTCGACGGCTATAGATTTGTTTTTTTTAATAGGGACTAATAATTAAATGACCTTAATAAATCGTAGTTTTTAGCGTGCGTATTTTTTTCTTCTTTTGCAAGGTAGGTTAGATAGAAAAAAAATGGTAACTATAAAAAAATCTATGTTTTAGTTACAATAGAGAAGAGAGCGTGTTGTCAGGCAGTGGAGGTTCGAGTGCCGGCTCTGATCATTTAACTGCTAAGGAACCTACAGGTACTACATAAATTATATATTTTTTTGCTTATTCACTGTATTCCGTACATAGCATAGTATAATCAGAGGAACCTGGGAACCTAATGGTAGTACATATCATCCATTCCCATTGTTAAGTATCCATATTACTGCCGAGTAACCTAAAGTACATATATTACATTCCTAATGACAATGTTATAAATCGATTTATTTGTCTCGCCAGTCTTTATCAGAATTCAATGTTGTTAAGCTATACTAGCACAGGCTGTTCATTGGCTTTTACTATCTATCTTAAAACAACAAATACATATGAAGAGTATCACTATAATTCGACATTCGAATAGTTTTACCGCAATAGTACTGGAGCGTTATTAAAAGCACAGAGTGCGCGTGCACTAGTACTGGTGCATGATTAAATAAGCGTGCACTAGTCGTAGTGCGTTATTAAGTACTCGTGCACTGGTAGTACTGCGTCATTAAGTACTCGTGCACTAGTAGTACTGCGTTATTAAGCACGTGTGCACTAGTACTGGTGCATTATTTAATACGCGTGCTCTAATATCGGTGGGTTATTAACCATGTGCAACTGACTGGGCTTAATTTTTCAATTACTTTACAATTTAATCCACGAGACACCATTTCAATAGCAAATATATTTATAGAATTAAAGTATGCAGTTATTTATTTATATTTATTACATCACTAGTATGAATAAAGAAAAGCAGTTAAGTTATTTAATTTTTTATTTGACCCAGCGACCCGCGAGAACGAAGTAAAGTCGACATCAAGCGGGTCGGGCGCCAGCGGTGTCGCTGAGGGTGGTGGGGGCGGCGCGCGGCGCTCCCATTCCCACTCCAGCGGCTCGGACAGGGCCAACGACCGGCCTGTGCTCTTCTTGTAACGGTGGGTCTTATGGTTATCTACTGGTCCTGGTTTGTGGTCTACTGATGGTCAAAAAGAAATAGTTCAATCCTATTGCTCTGGATGTCTTCACATCTTGCATATTTTATAGCAAGTTTAAAATTTTGGATCTATTTTTGGATCTTTTTAAAACTTAAAAAAAAAGCCGTCGCTAAGGTAGTAAAGGGGGCTTACTCGTGGAATGGTTAATTCTGTCGATAATTATTAAATTAAATTATTATAATTTGTTTTATTGAGAATATATTCCAATAAGTTGCTTGAAGTTTTTTGTCGCAATAACACCAAATGTGTATAAGTTTTGACTTCTTTAATATTTTAATTACCAATTCTCTAACAATCTATTGGATTATTAGCACTATTCAAAATACCAAATCCAAATAAAACTTTCTTACTCCAATATTAATAAAAAAAATAAATCAGCTTCACGCTGTATCCCGCACACTGCAGGGTAGGCAG